>JBAMHX010000006.1:12171811-12183574 GCA_037177515.1 Pseudomugil tenellus | reverse complement strand
TTTTGGGGTAGACAACCTTCAACACCGCACAGTTGTGTATATATATATATATATATATATATATATATATATATATATATATATATATACAGAAACTGGATATGTATACATATATGTATATACTATGCATTGGTGAGCAACATCCTGAACCCTGAGTATCCATGAACATGTTTCTCTAAATGTAAAAGACTAACACCATACACAGTTTTAATGGCTTAAAGCTGTGAAAAAATATGTAGACTATTTGATTAGTGGGAATCCTTGTTTTCTGGTCAAATTTAAACCAGTGTTTGGTTGCTGGTGTCTAAAGGTATAAGGGAGGAATTATCTGAGTTTGAGTCTGCTCCCTGACATTAATTTCTCCCAGTCCTTGTGTGCGAAAGGTAAGTATTAAAGATAAGTGGCTTAGCCTGATTACCATTTAATAACTAGGAGGTGTCATAATTAAATTTCCATCAATCAGGGTACTCCGCCTCTAACAAATGTCTGAATAGTCGGAATCATGCAAATTAATAAGTAATATTCTTGGAATAAATTGAGCTATTAACCAGTGGTACATGTTCTATCTGGTGCAGCTCATTGCTGCTGGGTTGTGTGTGGTCTACATTCTAATAGTCTGCACTTATATGCCACTGTTTTTACTTTTAACTTCACTTATGATATTTTAGTTTTTCTCATTTGGCAGGTTATTGTATGAAAATCATTCAAAAGTCTGTAACTTTGTTTTACATACACATAAAATCTAAAAAAAAATCCTTTAACAGTTTAAACTTGAAGCCCATTTCGCTCAAAATTGCTTTTTTAAAAATTAAAATAACTTTATGTTTGAAACCACAAGGTATATTTACATCCTTTTGAGGTTTTTTTAAAGGCAATACTTGTAAAATTGGACTAAATGTGTACAAAGCAGTACATGCTGCTGGCAAAGGCAAAAGGCCCATATTTGCGTAATTAAGGGTATTATTTTTTGTTATGAAAATGTTAATGAGATTAATACAAATCATTTTGAACTTACTTGAATATTCAGCTAGTCCATCCAGCCATTGGTTAATCTGGTTGTCCAGACCTCTGGACCTCTTAAATGTTGTCAGCTTATGGGAGCAGGAGCTTCCTGACGTAGGGCCTTTACTGTGTCCTTGGTCTTTCATGAGGTCTCCTTTTTAAAGTGAAATGTATCCGAAGAACCTGCCAGGAAACTTCCAAACCAGGTGCTGAAGCAACCTCATCTCTCGGTGGAGAGGAGCCTCTGACTTCCTGGATGATGGAGCTTTAAGAGAAAGCCCAAATACCCTTTGTGGGATTTCATTTTGGCTGTTTGTATTTGCAAATGTTTGGAAGGTAGATTGGCTAATGGGGACCTTTGCTTTTTGGCTCATCTCCTTGACTACAACAGACCAACTCAGAGCCTTCATCACTGCAGATGCTGCATTAATCCACCTGGTCTTCTTCTGCTCCGTTCTTCCACCACTGGATTCTTGGAATCATCTAGTCTGGAGGGTTTCATTCCAGACATGCAGAGGATCCCCACCCTTTCCAGGCTGAAGATAGTTTTAGAGGCGTACATGCACACTGACCGATCTACCTCCAGTCAGGACACGTGGAGATCTTAGGATCAAACACTTTGCCCTGCTGTATTATGTCGACAACTTGTTTTAACCACGTGCATCCTGTAACAGATAATGTAAAGCTCTGGCATCGTGCTACTCTACTCAGGTAAGAATATTGAACACCAGGAAACAGAAATGGAGGAAAAGTAACTACAGGTAAGAAACAGGGTCTTTTTCATTGGCTAAGAAAAATCAGAGTGGAGAAAAAAAAAAGCTCAACAGAGCCAAACACCTGCAGTCATTACAGCTGGAAAGTTAGAACACGGTTATTAGAGCAGAGAAACTTTTCACTCTGCTGACTGAGTTTTCAGGAGCACGAAGGAAGGAAGAGCAGAGAGGGAAGAAAAAAATAGGGCAAGAAAATATCAATATGAGAAATGAACGATGTGGGTGCTCCCTCCCTTTTAAAACGCTGGTGGCGGGAGCCACTCAATATTCATCGATTAGAGGCGATGCGTCGGCGGGAGAGAGAGCTGACGTGCAGGGCGAGTGCTCCTCTTGTTTTTCTAACACCACGAATCACTGCTTTTGTCTACAAGGCAATTTACTTCAGAGAGAAAACAGCCTGTGGTTTAAACCAGAGCCCGGCAGCACCTTTTGCCTTTGTTTTTGTTTGGATTTTTCCTTGTATTTAAGCCTAGGGTGTAAATTAAGTTAAACTGCCAGTCAGCCTGACTGTTCAACTTCTTAGTTGAGAAGCTTAAAAATGACTGAAAGACAAATAAGAATGTTGCTTAACACGCCCAATGTATTATCTTTCACTGCACTGTATAACCTCATATTTGGGTTTAAAAGTGCTTCTTAAGGCCACACTAATGATCAGATAAAGTAGCTACACTCAAACCACATCCACATCTAACATCTGCATAGAAAACATATCTCAGAGAAGTGACAAACACAAAGGCAGGGGAGGGTGGGCGCTGCCCAGCTGGTAGCTTCTGCAAGTGAAACAAAATATAGCTTTGTCTTCCTTTTGATTATTACTAGATGTTAGCTCGCTATCTGCGGACGCCAGATACACTCCTCAGCTGCTTTTTCTTCAGCAATCTGCTGCTCTGCTTCATGTCATACACACACACAGACACACACAGACACGCACATACAATTAACACCTATGTATCATAAAATGTGTTTAAGGATATGCAAGCATGAAAAAGTCACATAGCTCATACTGCCATTCACATTTCCTTCTGTTTTATCAACGTCTTCATTTAAAAGTACAGAATCTCTTATTTCACATGAAAGGGAGAACTTTCACACTTTCCACCTGCTTCTCTCCTTTTCTGTTCACTCATTCAGCATTATCTCTCCCGAGTTCTCCTGTGTTCATGCCATCTGCTAGATTAATTGATCAAAAAGTCTCAGAATGTTCCTCGACGTTTGCTTGATTGAATTTGAGACAGCCGGAGCCTTCATATTTTTCAACCCGGCTTCCCGCGCCCCTCTGCCACTTTAACACACTCCTCGTCTGTCTTTCCTTCCGCTTTTCATTGTCGTTCCTTTTTACATTCCTCACCATTTCAACACCTACATGCTTGGTAATAACCCAGATAGTATATCACACAAGAGGAAAAACGACATTTATTTGCTAAGCTGAGGTGGTAGGTAGGGGTGTGGGAGCTGAATCTTCATCAGGCAGACACTAGCTACTAGTGCATAAAAAAGAGGAAAAAAAACAATACCAGGCAATAAAGTGTTCAAAAAGTTGAACATCTTTAGCTTTAGTCTTCTGAAATTAGACACTTTATTGTTTTCTTTTGAAAGTGTTTCTTAACGTTACACTCTTGCTTTTTCTCATCAAGCAACATAGACACAGGGAGTCCATGTGTTCAATCAAAATCCCAACAAAACACTAGGAATGGAGCAAAGTGCTGAGACACCCAGCATGTATCGGCATGTGCATTTGAGCATACACACTATTTTCTTTAACTTTTTTTTTTTTAACAGTTCAACATTGCAAAGAGTGAGTGTGTGTGTGTATCTAATGGTCAGACTTTGTTAAACTGTTGTTTTTTTGCAGCCAAACAATCCTGCTGCGATCATCCATGTAGCACAAGGCTCCACAATCAGTTGGATCTGAGTATGAGCTCCATGCTGGGCTCGGTGTGTGTCAGGGGGAGCCTGACAACACAGCGAGACGGGTACAGATAATTTACATTACAGCATCCAGAGTGCTCAGCGGAAGGTGATTCTTAGATATGTGAAGTCATGAGACAGTATGTCAGGTAATAATGCTGGCTCATCCTGCTGTTCTTTAACACAAAACCTTAAAAAAGTTTAAATTTGATTAACACCTTGGAGAAAAGTATCTTCATGCTGGTGTGAGGGTTTGCACATCAACCTCAGCAATACAGTTTCTGGTTTGAACGATGGCGTGGCCATTTTGTATGGAGTTTGTATGTTCTCCCCGCACATTGCTTCCTATTTGGATTTTTTCTAATAACTAATGTTGATGAGTCCCAATTTTGAAGCTCTCCTCTAAATTGAAATATAATTTCATGAACTTTAAATAGAACACAGAAGACTTTTTCACTCTTTCGCTAAAAGATGGAGGAGAAAAAAAAAGTTTTGGCACCTTCAGCTGTGAAATTCTAAACCCTGGTATCGTGCTGAGATTTAGGTTCTGAGGGGTGGAGTTGGACTGTGATTTATGAAATGGAGACCGGTCACCCAGCATACTATGATATTGAGTCTGCCAATACCTTAGAGCACTTGCCAGACTTTATCAGTGGACTGTAAGCACTTGGAGAGTGGTATGGCAGTGGGGAACATACGTTATAATGGTAACCATTGCACTGTGCGTGATCAAAGGCAAAGGCCTGTTATGGCTGAAGGAGAGAAAAACACCAACTAGGCAGATATCTACTCCTCCTGGAAGAGCCCGCTCTGAAGCTCTGGTAAAAGTGACAGTGTACCAGATGTTTTCTAGGGAAAATGAATCCTATCTTGATATTATCAGTGTTCAAAAATAAAGCTTTGGTGCTGGAAAGTAGAATTCTAACAGTTTTTTTTTTTACTACCTCCGCCAAGGAATTTACGTTTTCGGGAGAGTTTGTCTGTCTTTCTGTTAGCAAGATAATTAAAAAAAGTTAAGGACTGATTTTCATAAATTCTCCAGGAAACTCTCAAAATGGGACAAGAAACAAATTATTATATTTTGGAGGTGATCCCAATCACTATCTGGGTCCAGGACTGTTTCGAAGGATTCTTTAACATTGTGAGATAGGGACATATAGTCACAATAAGAGGGGAAGCTGTGAGCTTGGCGGAGGTTTGCATGCTGAGAGCTTTTCTAGTTTCTAGAGCATTTATTAAAATTCTGAATCATGAAAAAAGCCCATTGTGGTTCTGACATTTGCTTTATATACCTGTGTGGTTACACTTTCATGGTACAATGCTACTTTTATGTTATTTCAGTGGTGTAGTTCAGGGTATATGCGGGTACATGTCAGCATTGAGTATACCCACTTCTAAACCCCCCTGTGATGTCTGCTATTCTGCTGGCCTAAAATGGTGAGCCCATATTCCAATCTACTCTGCATCTAGATGGAGAGTACTTGCTACCTTGAGAGCTGATGAGTCAATCATGGGCCTTCTCCATTACTACTCGCCTTGACTCAATCAGCTCAACTCTACTCGATCCATTATAATGCAGGACCCTACGATGTGGGAGAGAATGTGCACCGTGATCAGAGATATTATAAAGCTTCCAACAATCAGAACTGCAGAGAATACATCTGTGTAGGTTCTGAAGCTGCTGCCTGGATTTCTATTAACACCAAAGCTCCACACTGATCACCACTCCAGGCTGTAGTCACAATTTGAGTCCCACTCTCCCCACTTAGAACCTCAAAGAAGAAGGTACAGCAATATCTATAGTGTAAACACCCTGCAGCCTGGTCGAGACGAGGAAAGCCGGGGAGAGTATGTACTAACATAAAAGGCCTTAGAGACAGAGTTGCCAAGGAAAACACTGCAAGCCAACAGATATACATTTACATGTTTACTTAAAAATGTCCAACTTTAATAAACATGATGGAGCGGGTGATTCAAATTAAAATAGGTTTTTACAAACATCCACACAAATGTGGATTAACCACCAGTAACTCACCTACTGGTGCAGTTAGTCAGCTGCTCTGTTAACTTTAGACAACTTTAAAAATGCAAAACTTTAAAAGTATACACACACCTTGAGGGACAACCACACTACTGAGCGATGCCATTACCCTAAATGTGTGTTTTGTAATGTTACCTGCAACAATAGAGAATCTGGCTTACATTTAGGTGTTTTCTGTATGAACACTACAATAGATGTCATTGTCTTGTAATGGTTTAGAACATCTTCTGCTGCTTTTGGTTAATGAAAGCTTGTATGTATAAGTAATTGTTTGAATTTGTGGCATTCTATTGTGAAATCCTCTTTCTTTAACTTCTATAGAGGAGCTAACTCTGCAGTTGACAGAACTTTCTCCTTCTACTCTTTTGAAATATTTATTTCAAAAGTAAATAAATATATTTCCTGTTTATAAATGGTCACGTTGTTGTTGTGACATAGTTTATTTTAAAGTTTTGTTGCAGCTTTTCATGGCTTCTGGAAACAAGCTCACAAAGCATCTAGTTATCAGTCTGTTTTAGCTTTATGTAAACAAGCTAAAACAGATTAGGGTTAGGGTTAGAGACTGGAGAAGGTGACAGCTGTGCTGGAATTGTCTTTACATTTTATGGTCACTATTTACACTTTTGCAATACAAGTGCATCACAGTGTGAAACTTATGAAGTGACCAAGACTGTGACTAAAGTTTTGTGAAAAGGTATGTTTTTTGCAAATTGTGCAAATTGTACATAAACATTGTTAAAGCTTTGGCCTGCACAATGTTTGATTTGAAAAACGAGTTCAAAGCACCTAAAATTGGGTTCAAAGAAAAAGGTTTAGTCTTTTAGCAAGTGAGAAAAGAAAAGGATAAAAAACTGTAATCTACTATTGGTACAGTATGTCTTCATGAAAGTTTAACGAGTTGGATCTGTCCCTGAAGACTCTTACCCTCCTAAGCGCTACTTACATTATCCGAGCAGCAAAGTCAACGGAATCCTCTAAAATGGGCGGGGCATTTATTTTATCAGATCTGATTGGTCAGGACGTGGTGCCTTTAGAATAGCTGATCACAGAACCTAACCTGCTCTGGAGGCCGCTCAGCATCTGTGGCTGTGGTGATACAGCTCAATCAAAAGTAAGCAAGCTTTGTAGTAGAGAAAAGCCTGAAGTAAATCCTGAAGTTCCCACGATAAACGAAAAAGTCCAGCTTTGTAGTACAGACCTCTGGTGACCAACTTGCTCTACAAACAGATGCACATTTGTTGGTTTTTGGTACAGAAGTGTCCAGAACACGGCAGATAATTTCACCATCAGTAGGTGAAAGGACCTGTTTTCTGAGTCCAGTGTCATAGACTCAAGATTTTTAATTGTCCTGAGGTGAAATTCTTTTCCACAGACCAAGCCCCAGCTGTACAGAGCACAATATAGCATGACTGCACACAACACATACAAAAATCAAACAAAAAACACAATCCATGTCATCGTCAGTGGGATCTGTGAATGAATTTATTTCAATTGGACATACGCAGCAATCTATTGACCTCAAAAGAGAAACATTTTGATCACCAGGCTTTAGCAAAGCTGCTAATTTGTGGTCCCTGGACAGGTTATTGTTAAGACATGCACATAACTTGAAAAATAAAGAAAAAAAAGAGTTGCCTTTAAAATCTCTAAACACACTCACATACAAATATACACACAATCAATTTAATTAGTGTGTACAGGTTTGTTTTGACAGCAACCGTTTCTGGTCGGTAATGAAAAGATCTTTACGTTTGTGCATGTATGCAATTCTGTTGAGTGTTCAGTGTACTTGTGGCTCTTTAAGAGAAGGAAGATTGGTTTAATGATGCTTTCATGTCTGGAAATACTACATTCCCCTCTAGCCGCTGACATCTCAGATGTTTTTTTCTGATGTGGGAGATACAAATGTCCTCAAAGAAGGAACTGTGGAGTTATGAAAAATTTTAAACGCAAGAAAAATGTTCATGTTATAAAATAGATGGAGTTGTTAAGTACGACGGATTGAATGATACTTTGCTTTGATATCATAATAGAACAAGATTGAGGGAAACAGAGTCCCCTGATCATCTGTGGTGACTGTTTTTTGTCTGTACTGTGGTCCTGGGCCTGCTTTCCCAGCGTTTCTTCGCAAACTCCAACCTAAGCTACTGGATCCTGCCCTTGTGTTCTTGTCCAGCCCTTGAAGCATCTTCCCATTCAGACAACATAGATTGCCTGAACAAATTTGTTTTTAATTCCCAAGCCCACCTGATGGTCTAATTCTCTGAAATTATGAGCATCAATGAAGCAATTTACACACTATCAGATATTTATATACACCATTTTGCATAAACAGCCTTCAGGACACGCTCATGTATGGGGCTAAAGTGTGAAAACACCCATAAGTGCTGCTAATCAGCAATACTCATTTGTCACAGTTGGAAATCACTTAAGCAGCCGTGGTTTAAGTGCATTGTTTTATTTGACAATAATTGATAAAGAAAATGCTTTTTAGCAAGTTTTAAAAGTGCACAACATATTTCAGTCAATATTTTTATTAGTATGGCTCTGAACATGATTACATTTTCTTCATAAAGCCATTTGGGCTGCGAGTGAAAAATTTCAAAGGATCATGCCATTTAGAAAAGATCTTCCTGAAATCTGAACAATTAACTGTAAGATGTCCATAAAATTTTTCTTTTGTACTGTAAAGCAAAAGTCTTCTTATTTGATACATCTGAGACATTTTGGGTCACTTTATTATGGAATCTCTGCTCAAAATCTTTTTGTACAACATATGCTTGATACTGGTCTCCTGCTTCCAGTCCATCAGAGGACAAAGTACCCTTATATTTCCCAAAGGTTTTCAAACTGCATAATTTGCAGTGTACTTCATACATCGATGTTGGGTTGATAACAAAGGGCTGTCAGGATCATTTAATAACTTTTATGGCAATGATCTCTGCTCTAACCAAGGCATGTAGGTGGGCAACCTTGTCCTACTCAGGATTGCGTCTCTGCTATTTGTAGACATTGTAAACCTGTTTGCTTTATCAGGTCATGGGCTTCAACTGTCTCTTGAGTGGTTAAAAGCCAAGTGCGAAGCAGCTGGAATGAGTATCGGCACCTCCAAATCCTAAACTATGGTCCTCAACCAAGAAAGGGACATTTAGGAGTCTTCTCTCTAGTTAGGCAATAAGATCCTGCCCCAGGCAGAGGTGTTCAAGTATCTGTTCACAATTGTGGGAAGAACAAAACAAGAAATGGCTGGCTGATTGGTACAGCATTCAATGTGAAGTATTAGGTCCCTCTATGGAAATTGTTGGATCCTGTCCAAGGATCTGCCTGTTCATTAAATGGAAATAATTAGTAGAATGATAATGTAAAGTTAAAAGTTTAAGCTTACAATGGTATTACAATGAAAATTAAATGTGCAATACAGAGTTTTGGCCCTCCTCTGACTGTACGAGGACAAACATGTGTCACTGCTTGCACAGGAAGAAAAGCATACGGTGATACTCTAGTTTAGTTATTTTGTCTCAATTGGCTTTATGCACAGCTCCACTAGTTCATGTACTCAAAACAGCTTCTTGTTTCTTGTCTTTTGGACTAAACTGATTAATACAGTGTGTCTGGTCATTGCCGTTGAGGCAATGACCAGACACACCTGGACTAATCAGTTCGTCTAGTAACGGAAGGAGCTGTCTTAAGTTCAGGAAGCAATGGGGCTGTACATGAAGCCAGCTCTGATTCCTCATTGGTCAACAGGCTGTTGAAGACACAGTTGTGTAAGTGCTGCTGATTTGGAAGAAGCGTCTCACATGTTACATACATATGCTAGTAAATATAAAAGTTTAACCCCACCTAGACATTGGCTGGTTCCTCAGTACACACCCGACAGTGCCATCATCTATCTGCGATTGGCCCAGTCATCTGCTGTCCAGCTGGACATCTGCTATATGACCAGGCTTTTGAACATTCAGAGCAATTGGGTGTTAATTGCTCAGTTTGATTATCTTTGCTTGGTGGTTGATCAGTGGGTCTGTTTAGCCTTGTATTTGTTGCAACTTGGTATTTGTGCTGAACCCAACAGGGGTATTTTGAGAATTCTTTTAGTCCTGCTTGTGATCTTGGTTTGACAAGATATCACTCTGTTGTTGGTTTGGGCTATATTGTAATTGTGGCTTGCATACAGGTGCAACTTATATTAATCTTCATTTTTGCCTGTTTTATCATGGGTATGCGATCAGCAAATAAATGTTTTTTAACTAAAAGGCTTGTTTACAACCCCTTCCCCTTTTCATTAGTGAGCTAGGGGACTTAACAAGAGTCTGCAACAATCTGTTGTGTTGAAGAGGATGTCGAGCCAAAAGGCCAAACTCTTGACTTAACAGTTTATCTAAATTTCCCTCACCCTTGATGTATGAGTTGTTACTGAAAGAGCAAGGCTGTGGATACAAGTGATGAAATTGAATTTCTTTTACATCATTTCTTGTTTTTTTTTCTTGGAGATGGGTGGGAAGCTCAATCATCCACAGGGAATAGCCAGGGGATGCTGGAAGGACAATTTTTTTTGTGAATGTGTTGAAACTCTCCACCATCGTAAAGCTGGAAGTGGGAAGTCATGGACTTGTGTGCCTAAGCTGCTGTAACCTAACCTTGGATAAGTGGTAAAAAATTGGATGGATGACTATTAAAAAAAAAACAATGCATGCCTATCTCACCGATTTCGTTACGTCACAGGCTCCGTGACTGAGACGGCCTTAGTCATTCATTATCGCTTGAGAAAAGTTGGAGCTTGTCGACGCCCTGCTGTCTTTAGTTTGCTAACTTTCTATAAAACTTGTTCCTTCATTACAAAACAGGGATGTCTAACATCAAGTGAATAATGTATGCAAATTTAGATGTACTTTGCTGTTCTCTTTCATGTGTTGCCAATAAAAGTGCCATGTTCCTGACAGAACAAAAGCAAAATATGGGGTGTATCAAAGAAAGCAAAAATGTATGTAGTCAGGGTGTCAATTTGCAAGTGACAGACAATATGTGGTTTTCAAAACTCATTTGTAGACATGGTTTTGAAGAAATTCTCTATCAAGCAGCTTTGACGTGGCTGCTGAAGAGGGAAAAAATATGGCCTTATCTTCAGGAACATGCCAACCCAGCTCAGCTGTGATCAGGAGAAACAAAGAAGCTGGTCGACAGTGAAGAAAAATAGTTGTGAAATAAGCCTCAAGGTTTGCTGCTGATATTGATATAGCAACTGCAAAGAAACAAACACTCATGGCGCAGAAACCGAGGAATTTCAATTATTTATTATTTTGTTAAAGGAAGAGGCTAACGCTCGGCAATCGATAATAAGTATATTTGTGTATGTCAGTATGCATGAAAAGGAGACAGAGGGAGAAAAACGCAATCATTGTGCGTATGAGCTTTCTCCTGACTGAGGATTTGGGTCATTTGAAAGAATATGGCTGAATCAGCAGCACTCCCGCCACCGCTGAACTTAATCTACTGAATTGTCCTGCAGGCGGAGACTGAGTGAGAAAGAGAGAAAAAGAGGAAGTGAGTGAAGGAACACGGATGTCAATTGGGAAGAGAAGGAAAGCAAGGGAGGGAGAAGAAAAGATGAAACAGGAGGAGAGGGGAAGGGGGGTGAAGCAATAGATACAGTCATGACGGGAGCGGCTAGGAGGTAAAGAAGAGAGATGGGGAGAGACGGAGGAAGCGAAAAGCGGTGGGTGAGAGATTTATCAGAGGAGACGGCAGGAGCGGGAGAGGAGATGGAAAGAGGAGAGGGGCGAAGCTAACGGAGATAGAGGGAGAAGGGGGCAGAAGTGGAGAGAGAGAGAGAAGGGAGGGGAGGGAAGGAGATATGGGAGCCAAATAAGAGGGAGAAAGATAGAGAAAAGCTCACCCACTGTCTGCTGGCTGGCTGCCGCTGCTCACTCGTGGATTGTTCTCCCCATCAGATTAACAAGAAAAGATGAGAAGTCTGCGGGGGGGGGGGGGGAGGGGGGGGGGGGGGGGGGGGGGGGGGGGGAGAGGAAGGGGGGGGGGGGG
>JBAMHX010000006.1:12117957-12130099 GCA_037177515.1 Pseudomugil tenellus | reverse complement strand
AACTCCGACCTTCTAAATAGGACCTGAACCAGTTAAGGACCTCTCCAGAAAGTCCAACCCAGTTTTCCAGCCTGTGCCACATGCCACTGGATTCTGTGATCTACAGTATCAAACGGAGCACTGAGATCCAACAGAACCACAACTGATACTTGACCAGAAAAGCCAATCAGTTCATTGTCAAGCAGCTATTCTTAAATGTTCCCATATTTTTTTTATTGAGAGTGTGACTAGAGAGGATAGAGTTTAAAGCGAAACATTATGGCTAATAACATTGACAAAAAGAACATGCTATCAGTTTATTAGATATTCTAAAAATTCAAAAAACCTAAGTGGAAGGTGTTGTCATAGTAAATTCAAATGGGTCATTTTATACCTTACAATTTCCTGTTGGAACATTTCCTGATTTATTCTGTTTACTGAGTTTGTTAGCTTTGCTGTTTAGCCGAGACATGCTTTCAGTTAGCCAAAGCAGCAGCTGATGCAATGAGTTGGTCTGTTAGCTCATTAGCTGCCAGATTTAGCTGGGAGCCGCATGCTGCCAGTAGTACCAGCAGACATTTAGCTAGGATAATAGCTGATTTAATAAAATATACAACTTTTCTTCTCTTTATTTAATCTTTTTCACAGACCACACAGATTTTCAGGGGCATAGCTGGCCACTCCATAACTAAGCCACTTTCTGCAAGACACCAATCAGCATTCTTTTCATATCTATGTTTGTAGTAATTTTATGATTATTACCCTCATATATTTAACATTTGGTGGCATTGTTGATGTAGTAGAAGCTTTGTTAATTTATTATGATTTTACCTTCCCATCTTTCAGCTCTGTGGTGTGTTTTTGTGATAGTGGTTTTGGGCTACATCTGGAAAGCTACCTGAAGAGCACAAAAAAAAACAATAAACCAGGGGTACTCAATTCGATCCAATGAGGGTGGCAATCCAGCAGGTCTTTCATGTATCCTTGCACCAACACAGCTGACTCAACCTGCTGGATTGCAGGCTCTGATAGGACCGAATTGAGTATCACTGTGTTGTGAACATTTCTGTTTATTAGACAAACTTTCTCTAAATCATGCCATCATTTAAGCCAAGTTAGTGCAAATGGCACATTTTCTTTATTAAAAACCCTGTCTTTTATGCATTTTACAGTTACAATTGAATTTGATCTAGTATTTTATGTGTAGGCCTGTCATGGGGCTGTTTTTTGTGGTGAACAGTGAAAATTACATATTTTTCTCAAAGAAATCAACCCAGAGTATTTCTAAATGAATAATTACTTATGTAGGCTAATAGCAGGTAGGCTAAATATATGGAGAGTATTACAAAGTAGTTTTGTACTTACACCCCCCACATAGCAGCAATCCTGATCTGACATTAAACTTTCCTCCATCTGTTTGCCTGCTCTTATTCAGTAGCTGTACAGCATGCTCTACCTGTCCATCTTGTATGGATCCCATCTGGGTGGCCATAATGTGTAGATTCAACTCCTGGAACTAACTTCTGATAAATCCTCCTCTGTAGTTCCCCCTAATTACTATTGTGTAATAAAAATTAAAACTACAAGCACATTAGCTGCTTTTATATCCCACATCAGGATTCCACAACACTCTAAATTTAAAGTCCATTACATGTAAATAAATAACACTGAAAACGACAACACATAAAAATGCTCATAAAACAGTGGTGTTGGACGATGTGTTGATCACCAAATCTACATAAATACACAAAAAGTTGCATATACAGCAACTACAAAAAGCCACATTAAATACAAAACAGAACTGTGGGGCAATGTAATGCATTACTTTGGGTTAACTAGAAGACTGGATCTGGAATTATTTATGCTGATGCTGAATTTTTATATTAAATTATGAGACTGTTTCAAATGTCTGTTTAGTTTTCAGTGATAATTTTTAAATGAGTCTGAAATACCCCGTGTTCATGCTTTGAGGCTTGTAAAAGGACAACTTTGGTGTGTAAACCTTTTGTGTTTTAGAAAGTGTGTTGTGAAATTGTAGGTGAACATTTTCTTCAGGAAAGCCTCCAGAAAATGTAAAAAATGAATACAAAGTTGGCAAAGACAGTGGAATAATCAAGATTACAAGGTTTTAAGAAGTTCTCTGCTAGCAGGACTGGGATTGAAAGTATGATTTGAATGTTTGGGACATTTTTATTTTTAATATTGACTCCAGGTCAAAACACATTTTAAATGTGATGCATTCATAATCATTCATTTATAATTGTCTGCAATTACCTTTTGGGCAAACTAAATCTAACCTTTAAAATACAGGGCCAGGCATAAAATAAATAACATCTGGATCCTTGTTTCTGATGTGTCGGACATGTAAAAATCTCTTTATTTGTGACGATAAGCCACTAGTTACACCTAATACCAAAGGATAACTACAACTGTCACTGTAGCAACTCAAGAAAAAAGGATTAAAAGTATGAGTGTGGCTCTCTTTCACATCCTTTTCTCTGCTTTTAATAGATTTAAATGAATTCAGCTTTGCCGAGAGCAACTGACAGAGTTGTTTGTTCAGGGCCTACTGCCCCGTTTCGCTCATCTCTGCACAAATTCAATTTGAAAAGCATTCTTGCCTTTATTGCATGTTTGTCATAACATCAACAGTAGTTTTAATAGTCCAGTGTGGGGGATTTTTGGGGAATAGCTTTGGAGCTTTTTGGGTTGTTTCCCTGAAGCAAATCAGATCAGGCATTGTGACCGTCTCCCACACACACCTTATGTATCAATTCCTTTCAGCTGTCAACGCAGGCCTAGTAACAATAGTCTATTTAATGCAACTGTAGTAGGTGTGGATCTGTATTTCTTTTGAGAAATGATAATTGGTTTTCAACACCCTGAAACCCTAATAAATCACTAGACTTTTGATTCTTTTGAATTCTTATAAGTCAAAAGCAGGAACTTTTGCTTTAATGAGAATGGTAATAAATATGTGCAGAGACACAACATTAAGCTGTTGAAACTCATTAAAAAAGACAAAGAAAGAGTGAACAGTCTCTTGTGCGATGATTGAAGGTGTAGGAGTAGTTGTTAATGGAAAGCTTAAAAAAGGTGAGAATTTCTTAAGTAAGGGAAGTAATTCCAGTGACATTTGTGTGCTGTTATAGCCCAAGGTTGCCAATGTTGTGTGCAAAAGAGATACAAAGAGACACATCTTTAAGAGATGCTGGAGGTTGTGTTTCCCTCTCCTCTGTGCTAGAAAAGCTTGAGCAACTGTTTATCAGCACTTTCTGGCAACGTCGGATGAAGAAAGACTTGACAGAGAAAAACACAGTGAATACATAAGAGGGATAGTGAAGAGTGAAACATCAGCAGTGGTTTTGATTCACTTATTGATCTTGGCAGACAAACACTCCCATCTCATGCTTGACAGTCTCTTTCTCCATCCCTACAAAAATTCCTCATGTCAGCAAAAAAATAAAGAGCTAAATAAAATAAAAAAATGTTTATGATGAGCTCAACCTGGATTACTTGAAATAAGTTGTTGATAAGAGACTGGAAATAATCAGAAATGAGCCTGAAGGGGAAAAACAAAGAGAAGTGAGTGTGCGAAACTTTAGGAATGAGTTCCTTTTGTTCTAAATCAATTTTGTCTTTGGCTCAACTGAGGTATGCCGAATCAATTTTTCAAAGGTTTGTTTTTTTGGCATGCCTTCAACTGAAAAACAATGCTAGCAACAGACTAGCAAAAGAATCTCAATGAAAAATATAAATATCAGCACAGAAACTTAATTTGCCAGCATGCCTTACCTGGCAAACAATTTAACTTTTTCTCAGTTCAGTTCTACTTTAAGTTTTATTGATTTATTTGTATCCAAAAATGGGCAATTCCCAATCCTAATCCAGGTGATTCCATTCAGTATGTATCTAAGAGGCTTTAAATTTATTCGTTTTATTTTTAAACATGATATTAAACAACTTGTTGGTATTCATATTATGGACATAGAGATTGCACCACATCAGATTACAGCTAACACAAGAAAAACGAAGAAATGTATTTGTATTGGATCAAGACCTCTAGCAAGTCCTGGTCTCTTTGCTCTATCTGTAAGAATAATCTGCTGCTATAAGTGCTAAATGATTTGGCTCTTTTGTCTCTGACTAATTAGTTTGGCTGGCCTAGCTGTTGCTTTGAAGAGTTTCAAATAAATATCACGTAAGAGCCTCAAACTTGAGTACAAAAAGATTAGAGGTGGACATTCCTGGTCCAGAAAGTAAAAATCCTGCCCAGCAGCTGTAATGTTCACAGGTCATCTGTCAATTAAACAAGTCTGTTACTTAAAAAAAACAACAACAAAAAAAACACTTGTACATGTAGATCCAAAAACATGACAGGAGTTCTACTCTATGGCGCCTGGATTTGACACCTCTGCAAACAATAAACATAAACTTAATTTACTTTCCTCAGAATGAACCCTGAAGCCTTTCAGAGCCTGGAAACCATCTCTGTCCTGTTGTTTCCATTGTCTCATCAGCAGGATGGAAACTGTGGTGTTTCCGGACATGTGTTCTGCAAAGTTCTAGCATAATTTCACATGGTTTTCAGCCTTTATAACATGTCTGACGCTGAGTTGCTTTTTTTGTTCTTGAGTATTTTTTTTATTCTTACCTTCTTAGTATATCAAATTTTGCAAAATGCCAACGCACCCCTAAAAAGTCTGGGTTTGTCTGAGGCAGCCTATAGTCGTTTGGGGGCTTGGCTGACGCTAAGGTCCTAAACTCGTATACTTTTTGGGTCTGTGATGAATATCAATCTACTCTTCAGGATCAGAACTAAACATCTTAATATGCACAGAAGTTTAAAGTAATCTTTCAATATATGACAACTAAATTGATTAAACCTTGTACGAATTTTGATGATTTTTTGGTTTAGCAACCAGAGAAAATACACATGAATTGAATAGTATTTAATCAAATATAAAAATTTAGAAGCTGGTTTATAGCAAAATTGAGGTTTAGTCTCTTCATATTCCAAGGAAAAAGTATTTTTCAAGTTGTACTCAGAGAATGAGCTGTTTGAGGTTATGACACAAACTTTTGGTTTTATAATTAACACTAGCTCACATTTGCAGGTGTAAACGAACATCTGGAGGGGTGTTAAACCAAGTTTTTGTTCTCTGTTAGGAATGTCAAGCAAAGAGGTGAATCTGTTATATGTCGCTTGTCTCTCTTCTGTGGTGGTAGAAAGAAATACCTGAAATTAGATACGTTTGTTTAATTTAGAAGTTGTGAAATTCTTAAGTGTCGGTTTTTTCCACCTTAAAGAAATATGTTTGTTAATTCAAAGTTCACTTGCCATTAATTATCTTAATGAAAGATTTGTAGTGAGAAAAAAACATAAAACTAAATCCATAATTATGTCTAATATTTTGTCCTGTAAATCAAACTTCCAAATTGGGGTTGTCTGGCTCCATCTGGTCCCTTCCATCAATAAATACACTACACCCAGAAACATGTGATAACCATAGCAACATGTCAATCTGATAGTACAATTGGAGTCCTTCGAAATATTTTAATTATTTGGAACTGATGAGTAAAAAATGTGTTTGTTTTATTTTATAGAAACAAAAACAAAAGGCCTCAAAGCTTCTTCTTAGCAACTTCTTCACAATGTGACTACAGACAGATACGAAGACACTCATGCAGTCCTTCTGCCACTAATTTCGTCTCATATTGTTTTCTCGCCTTGACACTGAGTTCATCTACCACGATTCAGTGAGGACTCAAATACAACCATAGGAAGAATGGGGGGTACAAGAGTAATATTTAAACAACAATGAAATACTTAAAGTGAGTAAAACACAGCGAACAAAAATAAGAAGTGTACTGACCTGAACCGACCTTACGAACAAGCAACAGGAACAGAAACCAAAGGGAATAAATGAAAAGAGGAACACTTACAGGACACAGGTGTTTTGAATTTGCTAAATGAAACCAGGCAAACTAATGACAGGAAGAAGAAAGAAACACAGAACATCTATTTTCTATATCGCTTAATCCAATTTAAGCTCTCTTAGAAGCTGGAGCTTATATCAGCCATCACACAGAAGGAAAGAAATGACTAAATAAAACAGGAAAACAGGAGACTCCAAGATCATGACAGTATCAATGTAAACTGGTATAACGATAGAGGGAGCTGGAGCCAAAAGGATGTTAACAGGATTTATTAGGAAGGATGCGGAGTGATTAACGAAACCTTTATGGAAGGTGGAGGAGTCCAGGAACAAGTTTATATTTCTGACGAAGGAAAAACTGGTGAGCTGAAGGATTTAAGAGCAGTAAGAGGAGCGCCGTCCCCTGGACCAGGAACCAGCAAAGGACGAGGAGAGGAGCGTCCACTCGTGGGACCTCCTGGGATACAGGAACTGGAGGAGCGTCCACCCGTGGGACCTCCTGGGACACAGGGATTGGTTCTGGCATCGGACCCTGCGGTGTAGGATGGGACCTGGGCACTGGCGTCGGACGCTGCCGTGCAGGAGGGGACCTGGGCGCTGGCGTTGGGCCTGGTTGCTGCTGCAACACTGGCGTGGGTCTCCCAAGCCGTGGAACGTGGAGCCTCGGGAGACAGAGCAGGACCCCCCCCCCAAAAAAAAATTGTACCGGAAATTTGGGGAGTTCCAGAGCTGGCGGAGATGAGCAGGGTTTGGACTGGCGGAGACGAGCTGGGTTTGGGCTGGCGGAGACGAGCTGGGTTTGGACTGGCGGAGACGAGCAGGGTTTGGACTGGCGGAGACGAACAGGGTTTGGACTGGCAGAGACGAACAGGGTTTGGACTGGCAGAGACGAACAGGGTTTGGACTGGCGGAGACGAACAGGGTTTGGACTGGCGGAGACGAGCAGGGTTTGGACTGGCAGAGACGATCAGGGTTTGGACTGGCAGAGACGAACAGGGTTTGGACTGGCAGAGACGAACAGGGTTTGGACTGGCAGAGACGAACAGGGTTTGGACTGGCAGAGACGAACAGGGTTTGGACTTTGGACTGGCGGAGACGTGGAGTGTGGAGATGTGCAGGGTTTTTCTGAGTATTTCATGTCCTTCCATATTTAGCTATGTAGCTGAAAACATGGGTAGTCGTTGATGACATTGATCAGTCTCCTATAGCGGCTGCTTGTGTTGCCCAGTCTGGGTAAGAACCAGATTGACAGTCATTATATGAATTTATGGCCAGTTGTAGCATTTTCAGGGGATAGTTATAGTCCGTGGTCTATGTTTTATTTCTGATGGCAAAGGGTGGATTGATTGTTTGGAGAGGCGGAAGCCAGGCCTGCAGGACGCGCAGAGGCCAGGCGGACAGGGGGCGCTGAAGCCAGGCGGGCCAGAGGTGCAGAGGGAAGCAGATTTCTCTGGAGCGAGTCTGGAACCATAGAAAGCGGACGGGTATTTGGCTTCCGGTTCAGGGTCCAATCCCATAGTAAACCCACTAGTTCATTGGATGTGATGACATCAATGGGCTTGGCGGGTCTTCATCTCCTGGATTTTTTCTGTGGTCGGACATTCTGTAATGATGGAGGGAGCCGGAGCCAAAAGGAAGTTAACAGGATTTTTTGGGAAGGATGAGGAGTGATGAACGACACCTGTTTGGACGGTGGAGGAGTCCAGGTCCGACAAAGGAAAGACTTGTGAGCTGAGGGATTTAAGTCTGTGAGGGAATCAGGATCAGGTGAAGGTGATCAGGGATAATGAGTCTCTTGGCAGGTGATGGTGATTGGGCTGAGCAGGGCATGACAACTGGGTTTTGATGTATGTATGCACCTGCCCATGAGGAGATAGGGACAAATTACTATTTTTGTCAATAGAGCTTCTAACTAAAAGACAAAAAGTCCAATTGATATTATCCAAAAAAGAGAGAAAAATAATAAAATAAAATAAATAATAAAAAAATAATTACAATGAGTTGGCTGAAATCTGTGCTCCCTAAATGCTTCTGGGTAAATTATTAAACAAAAACACAAAGATGAATTTCTTTATTAGCATGTTTTCTCATTAGAATAGGTCATGGCTGTGACTGCCATAATTATGAATGCTTGTAGCCTCATTTTGAATGATTCCCTGTTCTAGCATAACTGATTCTGTTAAGTAGGTCATTAGGTGTGTTAGTTCAGCTTAGGCCGACTGTAGCTGACTTGATGTTCGTAACAAATTACCATGGTGCTTTAGGGATGTATAAAAATACTGCAGTCAGATTGGACACATTTTACCAGTTGCTTCAGAACAGATGCAAATACTTGCAACATCAACACTTTTAAGAGAGAGACATGTCCCTTTCATTTAGAGGCCTGAACCTAATTATTGAACCCTAAAGAGTACCGTAGAAGTCTAAAGGTTCGAAGATATTATATTTAACAGCAATATGTCAATTATCCCAGATGACAGTGGGTGAGAGGCAGGGTACACCCTGGACTGGTCGTCAGCCCCCCTTCCCCCATAATCCCGTTCGAGAATAAGCAATAGATGGATGGATGTTAATTATTCCAGCAAAGTCAGACAAGTCACACCTTATTTAAACTAAAACATCCTTACTTGAAATGTTTAGTCTTGTGTCAATATACAAAGTAAATAGGATGAAAAAGGGCATACAAATAAATCAATTAAAACAATTTTTAAAAACAATAGGCATTTGGATAAGGTCTTTAACACAGACTGTGGTAAATTATCCACCTTTTTGTAGTTTGGATTATAAACACATTCACTATTAAAAACAAAGTTTTTCTTTTCATATAATGAAGATCCCTGACAAGCCAGTGTTGGGAGGGTTACGTTTAAAATGTGATTCATTGCAGATTACACTTCATAAAATGTATTCTGTAATGTAATCATTTGGATTACTTACATAAAGTAATGTAATCTAAATACTTTTGGATTACTTTTAGTTTACTTCAAAATAGTCTAGCATAATTATCTGGAACATTGAATTTAGTTAACATTATGTTGCATAATTAGCTTAGTTTTGATAAACATGTTCATCAGAACCAACCTGGTGGTGCCAATATATTTATGGAACTGCTGTACAGCAGAAATCTGCTAAAGCTTTCCTTCATCATTCATTTAGCCACTTATGTTCTAAAGCAGGAGTACTCAGTTCAGACCTGAAATGGCCACAGCCCAGCAGATGTATTCCTGCTTTAACACACCTGAATCAAAATAAAAGGATATAACAGCCTATCAACTTTTGGACAATGACTCATTCATTTTTATCCAGATGCATTGGAACAAGCATACATGGAAATCCCACTA
The DNA here is from genome assembly GCA_037177515.1 of Pseudomugil tenellus. Classification (NCBI taxonomy): domain Eukaryota; kingdom Metazoa; phylum Chordata; class Actinopteri; order Atheriniformes; family Pseudomugilidae; genus Pseudomugil; species Pseudomugil tenellus. The sequence continues at coordinate 12,120,840 of JBAMHX010000006.1, read as the reverse complement.
AATTAAAAAAAAAATAATTAAAAACATAAAATTAGTATATTAAAATACAGCAGCTTTTTTTTTGCGTGTGTAAGCTACCGAGCCTCTCACATAAAGCCCTTATTTTTATTTTTAAAGTGCTTCTAAATATAAAATTCAAATTAAGCCAGAATATGCAAGTTAGCGGACATTAACTCTCCTTTCTTTCTCTGCACGTAAACACGGTCATCCACCGGAGCAGGAGTAATAGTTGCCGAGGTATTTCTCAGTTAGCTAACTAGCCAAGTCACCTCAAGACACTCCTTCAAATTAGACGTAGAGTCTCTAGATGCTGAAAGCAGCCTTGCTGACAGTCAGTAAAGCTTCACTTTACTGTGATGTTATTGCCTTCTTGAATGCAGGTAAAATGTTCTCTAAATGTCCATGACAAAAATGCATATTTTTCCTCCTCAGGATAGTTTGTCTCATCTTCTGCCATTGTCGTCAGGGTTGTGAAATAACGGATTGTTCATTTGTGTGGAAAATGTAATACAGTACTTTCCAACACTGTGACAAGCTGAAAGGTAGTAAAACTTAGCTATAAAATTATTTGTTGAAGAGCAACAAGAAAGATGAAAAAATAACTAGCTGAGTTAGAAATCTACAGTTAGTGTGGGATTGAAGTGTCATGCAGAAGGCCAGGTTTGAAGATGAGGTATGTACAGACAAAAAAAGAGAAAAACACCCTGAGTGCCTCATTATTGATGTGCAAAACTAATAACTAATTGATCAGTAAGATTGCCGTGTCCAGGTTTTCTAACAAGTGATTCATATTTCCAATAATATGTTTGTTAACTATCAATAGATTCACATCATTTCATGATCATGAAGTCATGAAGATGAGCTGCTCTTGTCCTTTTCTTGTCTGAATGTTAACATAAGAAATGCATATAAATTTATACAGGTATGTAAGATGAAACTATAACTTGTGTGGTAAAATGCCATCACTGTTTCCTGATTACAAGATTTAATCATTTTATTCATAGTTGTTAGGAAACAGCATTAGAAAACAAGGCCTATGGTCTCAGAAGCAACGGCTAGAGGTATATCCCCGAACGCCCTCAATTCTTCTATTCCCTAATCCTCAAATAGACACAATACAATAATATAAAGTCACACATGTTCAGTCACAAAGCTCCACCTGGTGTCAAAACTTTAAACCAGCCCGGTATGACGTCAGAACAGGATGCATCAGGAGGTCATGACCTTTTATTTGGACTTGATGTTGTAAAAAGTGTTTGGCGGCAGTCGGGCGAAACCATATTAACCCCGACACTCCACGTTAGGAGATATAATTACATGTTCTGACATAATTAGTTGCATATAAATATGAAACAAAGAACAAATATTCTAATTTGTGAGCTGTGTATGTTTTACTTTAACCCAGAGGTAGGCAGCTCCAGTCCTCTAGAGTGTTGTGAGTTTCCCTGCTGCAACACACCTGATGCACACCAGAGTGAAGCGCTGCACAAGTCTGCTAATTGACGTCAAACCCGACACAAGTCTGCTAATTACCAGTTGATTTGAGTCGGACAAAACTTGCAGCACGGTGACACTACCCCTGCTTTAATATATGCCAAACTTAAATTCCTTTTTAAAGGTCCTGTGTAGAGATAATACTACAGCACATGGCTGAATACCCCCACCTAAAGTCATAAACTTACTTGACCACATTTGTTTTCAAAAATTAAATTGAAATACTGTAAATAAGGATGGTCTAATAGTTGACTGTACTTTGTGACTACAGCTAGCTAAAAAGAAATGTAAAAAGTCAGCCAACCAACAAAATGTTTTATTCTCCTTGCAGAGAACTAGCATATAGCACGTTTATATGAAATATACTAACTTAAATGTAAAGTGTAATTGGTTACCTGCGGCTTCAGGTTTGGTCAGAAGGTCACCTTTCTATACTGCAAATGTTTATTAGTTTACAATATCTGCACCATCTTTTGCATCTTGGATTAAACCAAAGTTTAAACTGCAACCTTGTTTTTGTTATTGCTAATAGTAATTTCACACATAGCAGCAGAAGTCCTTTGGAAAATGTCACAAAGGATTTCTTATTGTTCTAATCTACCAAGACACTTATGGGACACTTCTGGGAACCCGTGAATACACTTAAAGGTTCCCAGGATGCCTGATTGCATTTAAAGTTCAAGTCATGGCTCATGAACACTGTTGCATTGCATTCTTTATAAGCATCCTCTCTTTCTCCTTTTGTCCTCTGTGCAGTACCTAACAATTTGGCTTAAAAATAATAATACCCCACAGGATCATCATTTGATTGCCACTTTTTCCCTCTTGCTTTTCTTTTATTCAGAACATCAATTTAGAGTGGACAAGCAGGGGACGTTTTACCCTTTCGTGCTGTTGCCAACAAATAACACAGTTTAGATAGTGTGTTCAAGAATATAATTTGTGGAAAGGGAAAAGATAGTTGGTCATCAAATGTTGTCCCAGTCAGATCAATGTTTATTTCAGTTTTCAAGAAACTTGCCATCTGCTCTTGCCTCTGCCACACCACAGCTCCGGACGTAATTAACTCTATCACCTTCACCTGCGGGGCAAGCAGGTTGCTGGTTCAATCCCCAGCTCAGGCAGTGGGCTATCTGTGTGGAGTTTGCATGTTCTCCCTGTGTTAGCGTGGGTTCTCTCCGGCTTCTCCGGCTTCCTCCCACAGTCCAAAGACATAGGCTGGTTGGAGACTCTAAATTGCCCATAGGTGTGAGTGTGTGCGTGTGTGGTTGTTCGTCTATGTGTGTGGCCCTGTGATAGACTGGGAACCTGTCCAGGGTGTACCCTGCCTCTCGACCATTGTCAGCTGGGATTGGCTCCAGCCCCTCCCACGACCCCGTTTGGGAATAA
>JBAMHX010000006.1:12101766-12117857 GCA_037177515.1 Pseudomugil tenellus | reverse complement strand
GGCTGATTGGAAATTAAGTGTTAATGAGCAGTTGGGCAGGTGTACCTAATAAAGTGGCCGGTGAGTGTATGTGTGTTTGTATATATACATATATGTGTGTGTGGATGGGTGTGGATGGGTCTGTGTTTTGTGAAATACTGGGATAAACTAATTGGATGAACAACATATTCATTTGTGGAGGTCTGGAGCACATCTGCGATGCTTGTACACTGGCTGTTTCATTACAAACGTCAGGTGCACTTTGAACTGTGCAGACTATACAAACACTTCGTAATCTACATAATCTGCATACATGTGTCAGTATGATACATGCGTATTTCATATCCACACTTAGAAGTATGCAGACCATTAAGATACAGCCTGTGTGTTTGTAGCGTGCAGTGAAACCAATGAAACAACCAGTCTAAACAGAGCACTCACGGACCGACTCACGGACCGCCTGCCAGCGTTTGCAAGGGTCATCATAGACTCCTGCTCTCCTGACAGCTGAGGTGTGGCTATCAGAAAGCCTGACACGCTGTGCTCCATTCACTCATATTATAGTAACGCAACACGTTACATTGTTAATAAAGGCAACGGCATTGTAACGATGGGAAATGTAATTAATTAGGTTACTCCGTCAACATTAAACTAACGCTGTTAGTATTGCCGTTATACTTAAACGCAGTTACTCCCAACACTGGTAGTCAATGTGTGTTTTTTTTTTTTTTATTTTTCTTGTGCCTTCATGAGCACAATACCGTTGTCACTTGTTTTTCTCATGTGAGTTAAAAAAAAAAAGAACTCCATATTTATATCCCTGATCCCGTAATGTCTGGGATATTATGATTTATGTTGCCACTAGATATCCTCCCTGTGAGCATGATAATTAAAAAAATTTTTACACCCTGGTTTAAATTCTTAGTTTACCTGTTTAGGTCCCCAAAGAGAAGATCTGGGTTAAATTTCATAATTATGAAATTTATGGTTTTCCCACCAGTTGTTGCTTTATACATGAAAAATCGTGTTTTTGGCTATATCTCTGGAACAGTTTCTCTCACTGACATCAAATAAAGTGCAAATAAAAGGTCATGACCTCAGGATCCACCCTGTCATACCGGGCTATTTGAGAATTGGGAAATAGGATGTTTGGGGGCATTCAGGGAATATACCCCTAGGCGTCGCTTCATAGACCTTGTTTATTTGCAATTTCACACTTGTGCATCGATAAAAATGTTGATATTTCACCTTTGAAATATTTCCAATTTTGTCTGCATTGATCCTGGTGTGTAAAGACCTTAAAGACACCATCTTTAGTCCTAGTATTGGATTTGTAATCTCTTTAAACCTCTTACTCTTCTACCAGTGTGTTTACCTGAGTGACCTTTCAGTGAGCAAATGTCCAGACTAGCATAAAATGTGCTGCTTACATTAACTCTGCCTTAACAAATCCACCTATTGATTATGGCAACCTTGTATCCTTCTCTCTAGTGTCACTGTTAAACAGCTTTAGCTTTCACACAAAAACACTACTAATAGACTGGCACAGTTTTCGTTGCAGTCCTCTGTAAAGGGTGAAAAAAAATCTATTGAATTTTGTCAAAATGTAGCACAAATCCACAATTGTATCTCTCAGCTCATTAAAAAAGAAGAAACCAGTTGGAGACACAATGTTCTTTGCTCCACAGTCATGATCCAAACAGCCTCCTGACGTGTATTTACTGAGCTGTTAAAGAATGAATGTTTAGTATTTTTGCTGTGTTATTGGCAGATCAAGCCCATTTTGTTATCTACTCAATGATATCTGTAAAAATAACTGGGGGCCAGTGAGGTACTTTGGTGGGTACTTTGTGCTGGTCTGCTCTCTGTACTTATGGTGCGGAGAGTTTAAACAGTGGATTGACAGAAGAATAGTGTGTGCCATGCATTCCTTCTTGTAAAGTTCATAAACACATTGATTTGCATTGATCCTCAGGCCTTCCTACATTTGCAAATCACAGACATAAGACACTTTCAGACGTAGTATTGGCAACTGAAATTAAGCACCCTGGTACTTTTTTGCAAACATAGTGACAACTATTATGCATGAGCTGACTTAGACTGAAAAAAGTTTGGAGGCCCATTCGCTTTGTAATAAGGCAAGCTTTGTAATAAGGCAAGCTTTTAACTTACATGTCCATTTAAATAGCAAACGTCTTCCTTATACCCGAAAGGCACCTAATCTTTGATAGTAAAATATAAATAAACTTAAAATTTGTCTTACTGGAAGCTATTTCAAAAGGGGTAAATTGTTTGTTCATTTCAAATAATAAATGTTACGCAATAATTCATCAACCCTTACGACTGTAATAAACCATTTACTTATGCAAGACAAGTTGATAGCACCTTTCATGTAGCTACACAATTCAAAGTGTTTTATATAAAAAAATTGAACACATTACAGATGCTGAAAAAAAGAGAATAAAAATAAAGCAAGTAAAATCATAGTAAAATCATAAATTAATTTATTAATGCACATGCTACCAGCTCGAAGTTTACCCATTGGTTTTATTGGGAGGGTATGTCCAATTGGTGGTATGTCAATATTTTATGTTTTTACATTTGAATATTACCTAAACAACTCATAACTAAAAAACAAAACCAAAAACAAAACTCAAAGATGATGAAATTATTTTCTTAATTAGAAAAAAGTCGGTGGTTAGAATAATGCTGTGAATGTAAACATAACCGGCTACTAACAAGCTTGGTCCGATAACTACAGCAGTAATGTTAGAAGTTAGCTAACCTCCCCGCCCCCCATGTAACTTATTTAACTTTACTATCTAATCTGAAAGTTCATAGTACTCGTGTGTATGTATCACTCCGCTTACAATGAACCCCAAAATGGCTTTTGTGCCTAATAATTATTTTAGAAAAATTTAATTAAGTTTAAATTCTAAAAATCATCATCTTTCACCCGGAACAAGTAACTGTAACTGCCTGAACATTTTCATACCTTTTATACCACAATATAAGAAATCCTCTGAAAATAAATATTTGTAATAGATTTATAATATGCATAAATCTTGACTTGATTACAGCTAGTAAGCTAGTTATTTTTTTTTAATTTGAGGCATATTTATTTCCAATATCAATAAAACATTGATTTATTGTAAAGTCTATAGTACCTATTGTTCTTGATAGTGGTATAGGTTATGATAGTTGTGATTACTGGAGTGGGATTTTATAAACGTACCTTAGCTTTTCTTTAATTATATGTTTTATTTCTATTTTTTTAAAATATGTTCAAATAAACTCTCTCAATCAATCAATCAATAAAACCCGAAGAGGCAAAGATAAATGGATGTCATAGCATTACCCTTTCATAATAGTTTGTCATTTTGTGAGCCAAACTCCATTTTGCTGTTTTTTTGCCTTTTAATTTCTTCATATTTTTAACTGGAAGTGCAAATCGAATTCTTCTCAAGTTATTATTAATTATGAAGCGAAGATTTATTTCCCACGTAATTCAATGTGATGTATTAGCTGGTAGTAGTTGGATTAAGCTATTAACAGAATATGAACAGAATCTTTGGCATCTGTTTATATATAAATGGGAAAGCTATTGCTTGTTTCATTCTTTAATGTAAAATGCATTAAATCCATAAGAAAACCTAGTTGTTTTATTTTTTGTTCTATAAGACAAGAGCTAAAACATGGCTCCATTTAATGATGATTAACAGGAGCCTGTGTTATTTTTTCCGCTTTTGTTCAGGATTCATTTTTAAACATAAGTCAATTAAATAAAGCTTAATTGAAAAAAAAATTGATCTTGTAGCAAAAAAGCTTCCTGTCTCTCTTGAGAACTGTTTTAATTAAAAAAACATGCAAACATTAAAAATGTCTTTATTGTCAGCCAGTTACAGAGGAAAGGGCTTGTGTAATTTAATTCAAGGATCAATATGTAATTGACAACATTCTGCTATATCCCCCTGGAGGGGGTACATTAAGACTGTAAGCTCTGACACAGTGAAGAGGTCCTATTTGTTTTTTTCATTACTTTATGGTCCCTCTCCTCCATCTTTTTTTTTTTAGCATCGATTCCATCCCATCATTTATTATTCTATATTCATTTGGTGCTAGTGTGTGAGAGATACCATCTATGCGTGTCACTTTGCATGCTGTATTAGTTTTAGATTGCAAAGATGTTGTCAGAGAGTATGCCATGTTAATGTTCACCACTGACAAATTCATTTGGAGCACCAAGTCTTTTAATTTTGAAAAGGGTTGTTTTAACACGATCCCAGTGTGATACGTCTATTGGAATTTATCAGAAAAAATCAAAGAATATAAAAAAGAGAAAAAAAAATCAACAATTTCTCCTGCAACATAAGGTGGGATTAATCTCCACCCTTGTAAGGCTGGCAAAGGCATAAAGTTCCAAAATCAAAGTTCCTGCAGGTGCAAAATTGAATCTTAAATGTAAATTGATTTGGAGATCAAACATTCTCCAGACCCTCTATCATTTTAATCAGGCAAAGTCGAGACACTGGTAGACTAGAGAGGTGCTTGAAATTCTGAATTCACCAAATGCATCTTCCAACCTTGATTAAGGATGTGTGCAGCATTAGATAGGAGAGGGTTGAGGTGCTGGTGTTGCACTCTAGGGACAGGTTGGGGAGTGCGATAGCTGCGGATTGCTATATTTTTGGCTGCAGATATTGTCATGTAAAGCCCCGGGGAGGTCAAAAAAAGTTAAATCTGCTAATGTTGTGAGTGATTGTGAATCATTTCAGTGGCTTGAAATGACACTGTGGAGGAACTACATTAACCTTTCAGCATGAATGCAGAGGGAAGGTGCTGCAAATTTAAAGAAGCAAATAATGGGCATAAAATTTTTAACCTTTAAAGAGACTGCACACTTAATTGTCAATCTGATCATACATGAACTGCTCACGTGGATGAACCTGCTTGCAAATGCCAAGCTTGAATTGTATTCAGTTGCTATTCCGTTAAACGTTCACTCATAGTTTTGATAATGTTTTATTTGTTAGAAGGCCAAAAAAAACATCTAGATAAATAAATAAATGTATTTAAATATATTCTAAATATTTTTTAAAAAATGCAAAATGGTTCATAGCTTTTTGTGGCAAACTCCCCTCTCTCTCACTGTACTGGCAAGCTGCTTCAATACAAACAACACAATTCAGTCAAATAAATCTTCTTCATCCAGATGAATTTCGTCATTTTTAAACATAATTTTAAGTGATTTCTTTGTCTTTCTCCTGTCTCACAATTAGCTAAGATTCAAACTGAAAAGACTAAAAAATAAAACATTGCTAAATCCCAGGGAAGCATAGTCTTATGCTCTTAACGCAGCACTGGCCATACTCTGGCTTATTGGAAATTTTTAAATGTGAATACAGGTTGAATATTTTTAAACGGGTAATTTTACTACTTTGTTTCCATTCAGCTGCTTTTAAGAAATAAACCATTCAGAGGATATATGAGGTCAAAAGCAGACAGTGCAGGTGATGAGCTCTTCATCTTTTGCAATATGGTTTAAGTGTAAAAGCAGTCTCTGACTCAAAGATGCAAGCTGATATAATTTATCTGATATCCAGGATCAAAACTCTAACATTTGTGCTCTGATATATACACGAGTGGACTACACAGAGCCTTTCCTGAAAGGCAAGAGCACTCCTTTGGTCTTCTGAGAATGCCTCATCTTCTGTTGCAAATCTCCTTTACCCCTCTCATGTAGCCTCACCCCGTGTGTATTCTTACTGATTTTTACTTTCTTTTTCATTTCCCAACACCATGCATGGCTGCCTTGTGTTCTCACTGAGCTCACAAAGGCCTTAATGGAAGAAAGCAAGAGGAGAATTCCAAGGTGTTAGTACAAGGAAGCGCAGACTCTTGTCAGTGATAAACCCAGCTTATTACCCTGCTCAGCTAGTATCACTTCTTTTTTTATCCTTTTACCCAAGAACAGATTGAACACTTGGGAATGACCTGTCCTAGATTTCACGCTACATTGAATTCTCAACACATTAGAAGAGGGTCATTTTCGGACAGCTAATTGCAAGAAGCATATGCTCTATTAGCTCATAATCAAGATAAAATCACGTTTTTAACTTGAATTGGCTTCTTTTGAGCTTGACACGAAAGTGGCCCTCTCTGGTATGAAATTGCAACTTAAATCACAGCTGATGAGCAGAGATAAATTCAGCTGTTAGACCACTAACAGGCTTGTCAAAGCCTAATCAAAATAAGATGGCAATTTGAAAAGAGAAAGGAAATTTATCTGTCAGAATTTTCAGCGACACCGTCATCATCTTCCATTTGACAAAACAAAGAATAAATTAATCACATTTTTCAATCACTCATGATTCTCACTGCTTTAGCAAATCGTTTCATAAAGAGGATCTTGAAAGCTACTGTTGACAAAATGAATAGCTGAGCAGTTATTGGTTTCATGGGAATGTTTGTTGCAGGCAGAATCAAAGTAAACCGTAAGAGCTCAGCAAAATTTAAGAAGGGGGAAAAGAAACAATGTGAAAATGCCAGACCAGAAGAGAGCTTCTCTTTCAAGTCTTCTGTTGTGCAGAAAATACAATTGATTCATTGTGCGAACTGTGGACTCAAATAGTTTGTGCATGACAAAACAAGTCTGTACTTATAAAGCTTTTCTCTCTGAGATGCAGCAAGAATTTTCAGCAAATACAAATAATTACAATCTTCCAGGCCCCCATGTGAGTTAGTGGAAAAGAAGCACAAACAAAGTTCACAGTCACCAGATAACATCGATTTCCACCCTGCATGAGGTGTATTGGTGGAGCTATCAATAGCAAAAGCAAAGGCCCCACTTCACTGAGCACTGCATGACCCCTCTGAAACATCCACACTTATCAGTCTCACAGTTTTGAGAGACGTGACCTCTTTTTGTCAAACACAATGCTTATACTCAAAAGGTTCTGCCATTCACACTGGCCTTTAAGTGGCCTTTAACTCCTTTTCTTATTTCCTGCAGAGAATAGTTGCAAATAAACTCAACCAAGTGTTTATGTTACATATATGTGTGCAGGCTTTTCCTTTGGGGAGGTGTCTCAGTCCAGAGAGCGGATGTTTGTTGGAATAATCAGATCAGATGAGATTAGGGATGTGGGATAAGAACTCCAAAGCAAAGCAGGAGACAAGTCAGAGATTAAAGATGCAGTGTAAATAAACGGTACTCTTCTTGGTGCTCTGGTATGTCACTAATAATAATTTACCCGGTAATTGTTTACTCACTTATGATTAAATATCTGAGCTGGCACCGCTAAAGCAATCTCCACTGCAGCTGGTGAAAATTCACTTCTAGCAGTGCAAATGTCAGCGGCAGTCACAGTGTTGGTTTAAGGCGATGCAGCGAAGTACATGCATGGGGTTTTAAAATGTTTACATCCCTGTCAGCACAGATAAAAGTCATGCAGGTGCTTCCATAAACACTACCCACTACCTGACCTTAATTTCTATCCACAGCTCTGATTTTTTTTCCCCTGTAGGTTTTGCTGCTTATCAGTGTTTCCAAAACCAAAAGGGAGATAACTTGAATGGATATAGAAACAAGAGCATGGGCATTTCACATGCAGATTTACATAAGAGGTTCTTTTATTCTAACTAAGGTAGCGAATCTGCTCACCTCAAACACTGATATACCAGATAAAAGAATACAGATCAGGTCAACTAGTAGTGATAATCAGTGAGTGATAAAAAGTTCAAAAAGGGTTTTTTCAGCTGTTTCGATAGAGCAGTTTATCACAAAAGTGAAATGGAAACACTTTATTCGCATTTCTGAGTCTCCTGACGTCACATAGTAGGTCATGTGACGGGTTAAAATGGCGAGATGTGGCGTAAACAACCAGGAAATGCAGAGTTTTAGTTGGTTTTAGAAAGGGAAATGAGGAAGGATGGCTTAGAAAAGCTGTAGTAAATTGTCTGCAGTATGTAGAAAACATGAAAATAATGCTTCGTGATAACGTTACCTGCGCAGCAATTCTTATAAAATCGTGTCCAGCTAATGAGATTTTACAAAATTTGCGGCTTATGTGTGAAACACTTCAATAGAAACACTTGCAAATTGAAATTGTAGTTTTTCTAAACAAATATCACTTTCATTTTGTGAAAAATGATAATCAAACACACCAAATCATAATCTCTTTGGAATGCTTAGTTAGAATCGGTACTCACATGCTACTTTATTAGGTATTTTTCCCACTGCTTGTTAGCACAAATAGCTAATCAGTAATCACATGGCAGCTGCTCAATGCATTTATTTAGACATGCTCAGTACTAGCTGACATTAAAACTGAGAATCACAATGTGGAAGAAAGGATTCTTAAGTGAATTTAAATGAGACAGGGTTGTTTGTACCAGATGGGCTAGTCTGGCTATTTTAGAAACTGCTGATCTGCTAAAATTTTTATTTCATAACTATCCCAAGGTTGTACAGAGATGGCCCAAAAACAGGAATAAAATATTGCGGTTAACTAACCGCAACTAACTGGAATCTAATTTACCTTGTTAATGAGTTTTTTTTTTATACACTGTGTGCCCCTAAGTACCAACTAATCTTGCTGGCCATGTCCATCGTTTTGTGGTCACGGTGTTATCGTCCTCTGATGGGTACGTCAAGTAGCATAAAGCAACATGTCACAAAGCTCAAATAATCCCATACAGTTTTATTGAACATGTTATTGGACAATGAAAAAACAAGACCTGCCAACCATCTAAACTAACTAAAAATGTCCTAACTTTATCCGACCAGTTGGGAAAAAAGGCTCTTTAATGCTTAATACGTAATCAATATAGAAAATGGCAGACAGCTGCAGCACTTCTGTAACCATGCCTGCAATAGTCTTTCAGTTGCCCTTCGATAACCATGAATAAACTGATTCCCATTCATCTTATCACCTGCCACTGTGTCTGCTGGCAATTCAAAAGGAACAGGTGAGCATGCCGTTGCTGCTTCACTAGGTCCTAACCTCCGGCTCCAGCTGAGACAATACTGCTGCTGTTCCACTCCGAGTGTTACCACTTCCTCCTCCTCTCTCCTCTCCATGACTCCTTTTCGCTCTGGGCCGCTCTCCCTGCTCCGCTCCTGTGGCGGAACCATCAAGTCCTTGTTGCTAGGCAACCACTGTCTTAAGATTTTCCCAGTAGAGTTTTGGAGGTAATAAAACAATGCCCCCAAGACAAACAGCAACTAGAACCGGAAAGGCCTTAGGGATAAAGATGAGGAATAGAGCGAGTGAGGAACATCGTGCAGATTATGAACCAACTAAAACACTATTTCGGCTTCAGATTAAGGATAAATGGTGCTAATAGCATTAAACTCTGCTCCCGTTTTGAGACAATAAAGGGAAAGCATTACAAACTAAGACAACAAAGAAGTGCCTAAATGGAAATCTTTTTCTAAGGTGACTGAGCATGCATGCTGGGAAACAGCTGTCTTTTTCAAGGTTTCTGAGTTTCAAGGTTACACAAACATATGGTAGTGTATTAGTGCTCCTCTCAATCTATAGATACATGCTCACATTTTCCTTTATTACAGCCACAAGATAGAAGTTTTGATTGACAGTGGGTTTTCAGGTGGCATTGCAGAGGCTGGTCAGCTTTTTTTTTATCCACCTGGCTGCACAGCTCCGTTTTCACAACTCTTGCCTGAGACAAATGTGAGCAAAAGCTTGTGCACACACATACAAACAAAACCGATTTGTCAGGCAGATTTGATTTGAATGAAATGTTTGGGTTTATTTCCCCTCTTTCTCTCTCCCTCTCTCTTTTTCTTTCTCCCCTCCTCCTCTTTTAACTAGACACTGTGAAATTAATGCAACACAAACAAAACATTTGCAGACAACGCACAGATCCTCTGGCACACCGAATTATGGTGAGGCATCAGGGAGATGAAAACTTTTGTTTTATTTCATTCTCTGCTTTCCTTTTTCCCCATCCAAACCCTAGTAGGAGGTAAAACATCAAAGGCAAGCTCTTACTAATACAAGCAATAAACTACTCCCACAAGGCTAGATTTGAATTTAGCTGCCCCCCACCCCCCCTTCTCCTATTGCGTCCTTCGTTTAATGAGTGACACATGATGGTTCAAACAACTGCTTTTCCCTTCCCTTATTTTAACAGCTGAACAATAAAGGATGTCAGTGATTCAAATGTGGAAAGCAAGAGCGTAAGAGATTTTCAAGGCTCTATCTACCTCTGTGTCAAACGACAGGGAAACGTACTCTAAAGTAATCATCAAAAATGCCACAGAGCCCCCAATAGATCAGGCCTGCTATTTGATCCATTATTTAATTGTATAGTTTCAATCTGTGCAGAAGCAGATAGACTGTCGGATGGAATAGAAGACCAGAGAGACGAGCGAAGCTGGCCACCACTAATCAAAATGCAAATATCTTTCTCCCTATTGGAATATTAGTGCATCCTTAGAGAGTGAATCTCAAGACTCTAAAATTGAAAGATGATAAATGTTCTGGTTTCTTTTTTTATGCCATCAACGTGAGGCTGCTCTAAAATGAAAAGTCATACAAGTAAATAAATGAGTATTGTTTGAAATATATATAAAAAAAATGGTAACAAGAGTTTTGGATGATCATAAAGTGATTAAAATGTAGACTGAAGTGTCAGAGCTTACTGCCAATAACTTAGTGAATACTTATACTGATCCCAGTTAGAATTTCCAACAAAGCAACTGATTTCACACAGCAAGCAACATCCACACCCGAGGTTGTGTCTCTGTTGCTTGAATTTCTCCAGCTGGCATATTTTGACATACTGTGAAAGATGTTAGTTTTATGAATACAAGTTGAAACAGGAAGAAATGAGGAGAAGCTTCCTTACTTAAAGATTTTTAAAGATATTTCATTATATCATTTGACTTTTTTTGAATGTTTTTATATTTTATGTTATTGCTACTTATTTTAGACATTTTACCTAAGAGGGGGGATTTTATCCTTCACATAATATAGATGATGATGTGAAGGAATTTTCCTCTGTATTGGACATGTTTGGTTTGTGACGACATGTAAATGTTCCATCTTCGAGGTTACATTCTAGAGATATCCTTTATGTTTCTGTACAGGGAAACATAAACTGGAATCTGGATTGCATTGTTTTCTTTGTGGTGTATTTCTCTTTTCTCTTTGCTTTTCATTTCTGTTGTCTTTCTATTCTTTCTGGTCAGGTTTAGGAATATATTTAAATTCTGTAGAACCAAAATTTATTCTAAATAAAGCTAAATAATTAATATTTTGAAGTAAATCTTTATATTTATAATGTTTATTTTGACTAAGCATATTTGCTCAGCACACAATAGCAGCAAGATCTTCATTGTGCCTGCTTTAATGCTGAATAGGACGAGATTTAAATAATGTAATTGAAAACTTTTTAAATTTTGAACAGAGACCAGAGTAAGGCGCAATTTCATTTCTACATTTATACCCTTTTGGCCTTCACCTTAGCCCTAACCCTTCATTTTGCGCATTCACGAGAGATGATGGGTTATCCCAATTCTCTTTTACAGTGAGGGGAAGGGCTGTACACCCCTTCAAATGGAGGGGGAGAAAGGAAACTCGCAAATGTAAGCAATTTTGCACATATAATCAAGATTATTTATAATGTTTATGAAAACTCATGTGTCATGGTTTCTCTATTTGTAATTTTCCGACAACAGCTGTAGAACTTTTTTCATTTCTTGTGTTTATTACTAACGATATTGTAAAGTAATGAAAACTTCAGCAATGCGTACATGGGTTACTTGTTATAATCTGGAAGTTATAATTCCCATTTCTGATATATTAAGCTTTTTTAACACGTCTTTTAATCTTGAGACGGCATAGTGCTGAAAATCAAACTGAGCATTAGATGCAACTGGCAACAGTTTTAGCAATGCTAGATGATGACGTCATAGTCATGAGACGGAACAAGGGGTGTCACATTTCGAAGAGCTGAAAAGTTAGCCCTACGCCTTAACCCTCATTTTCAAGGCGTAGGCTAGAGCTAGGGGTAAGGGGAGAGGTAGGTGTAAAAATTGAGAAATTAGATTGGGCCCTAAAGTCACAGCAGTTCTGCCCCTCCTCCATTTTTTTGTTAAATACTTCTTTTTGATATCTATTCAGACTTAAATACACAATATTTGCATGCTGTGGAGCTGGGAAATACATGATAAAGAGAAACTGTTGAAGCAGTTTGAGGGAAAAAAAGAGATTTTCTCACAGTTGCATCTTCCTAATGTCTCTTTTTTATGTAGTTTTCTTCCATCACCAAAAACTGCTCATCTTATCTGATTGTACTTCTACTTTTTTCATGAAAACACAGTACAGTTAATGGAGGAAAAGCACACAGTGAATCCCCGACGCAACCAGGAGACACAACACTGTGAGATTACATGTGATGCACGAGCGGTTTGTAAGTACAGCTTGTTTAAATGTGCAAAGATTGGATGGATGCAGTTGTTCATGTACGACAGTGTAGTTTTGTTTTCGTCTGAAGAAACTATTGTAGATATTCTTCCCTGTGATATAGGTTGAGGTAATTTCTTAAAGTCAAGCATCCCACAAGTCAAATGTGTCTCACTATTGAAGTGCAAATACTTGTGCAGAAGCGTGTCCCAAGTCTGAAAGAAAAATTGCACCTTCTGTAGGTAATTTTAAAAGTTGTCTCTGTAATATAGCCCTTTAATTTCATTCCTTGAGTCATTCAATGTCTCCTTTTTTGGTGAGTTAATCTTATGAAGTGTCGTGACTGCTTTAATGGAGAAATCTTCAAAAAATCTGGAGCAGCAATTTAAGAAGTGTTCGTCCTCATCCTTGAGCCAGCTGAAAGATGAAGACCCTTAGATCCTGAAAATCTTTATTCTTTCCCCCTTTTTTCTGTCCTATTCTTGTGGACCATTTGCTTTTGGCTCTCTCTTGACCTTCAGTTATGTATCCACACTTAAAATTTAAATAGCAGACACAGTAGGGAGTACTGTCTCTGAAATCCAATTGGCAAGATGAATGTGTTCTTAATTTGGGGCCGAGTTCTGGAGTGGAAATGCGAGTTCCATTGATTATGCACTGAAAATCAGCATAACAATGCATTACATCTACAACAGGAACATTCATTGACCTGATGCTTGTCCATATGACATACTCCGTTCCACATCCAGAGTTGTTGGGACAACATTTGGACTACAAAATGCCAGATCAAAGGCTTGCAAAGGAGGTGGGATTCTGGCACATTTACAGGTCAGATGGCAGTGCCTCTTCTCCTTCTGTTCTGCCACTGAGCTGCTACAGGAAGGTCATTACAGAAAGAAACATATGCCATTCGGCAAGCATGGTCTGCTGTCCAATTAGTGGCCTGGATGCAGTCATCTGAAGCCAAGCATAGAAAATAGAGAAAAAGACTAAATTAACCAAAAAACATGCAAGCAAAAGCTTGGAGTAATCTCCTTCACATGTCGTGCACCTGTGTGTCTGGAGCCCCTGCAATTCTAAATCTCCAGGTCTGCATGATAGTTTGAATAGTCTGAGGAGACAGACAATTTCTTTCCCCTGTCAGGAGTATAAAGATACAAGAACGACAACCAACTTGCTGTGTGTATCGTAAATCTTTGAAACTCCTTTCAGGTAACCCCAATATTTCTCTCACAAAGAAACAGTGTCGCCTATTGGAGATGCATAATATCTTAGAAGAAAATATATTTTCCAAGATATTCACCTCTTACCATTGCCCACACAATCCTCGCAGGTTTTAGGACATTTGCTGTTATCCAAGATTCTGGGATGTCTGACTTCTTTTATTTGCTTTAAAATAAATAGGCAAGAACCGAGTCCCACAGCCATACCCAGCCAGTCCAGTGGTTGTCTATATATCATAGACAAACAAACCTTTTTGCACTACAGCAACAACAGATAAATAAGAATCCTGACTTACTGATGTTTTGGTGTTCTGTAACTGGAAGCAGCAGGTCATACGAGCAAAACCCTGCAAAGGCAGGATTTTTATATTAAACCACCAAAATGTATACAAGAGTTTGCAAAAGATTGTGCATCAAGTCAAAATTTATGTTATAATCAACCACTAATGGACCTGATTTTCTATTTCTTCTGCTATGATGGCAGAAGATTTTAGTCATTTGTTTCCTTACATAAAAAATACAAATGTTTGGACAGCATAGTAAGTGAATAACACCCAGGAAACATTTCTCTTTAATTTAGTTGTTTTTTGTAATACTAATGTCAGAGAATGCACAAGTGTTGCTTTCAAATGACACGCATATTTCGGATGGTCTTCTGTCTATTGTTGTTGCTTCTCTATCTTTCTTTTCCTCCTCAGCTTCTGAAAATAGTGAAGTAGTATGCTTGTATAGAGCTGGTCTTCAAATTATAATAAAAAAATTAAAATCAAAGCAAGACTGGTTATTATAATAATAATAATAATAATAATAATAATTACTATTATTAGTATTATTATTATTATTATTATTATTATTATTATTATTATTATTATTGTTTCTTCCATGTTGTAGCTGAAAAGAAAAGAAGCATGAAGTGATGTTTGTTTCCAGTATAAATATGTCACATCTGTCCCCTGCCCAATCAGAGCACATCGCAACTGTCTGATCTAAAGTGAAATTAAGGTGAATAAATGTGTTTCCAATGTAAACCTCAATTCTGAATAAATAATGATGAGAAAACATAATGTAACCATACATGATACTTTAGATAAAGTAACACATATTTCCATTTAGTTTCAGTCCCTAATATCATTTACATGAAGCCACTTTGTCATTATTCTTTCTATAATTTCTGAGTAAGAGTTTTTCCCACATCCCTGACTGAGTCTTCATTTTTATAAGGAAAAAACAGATAAAAGCTAGTAAAACAATATAAAGCAAGAAAGGGGATTTTGTTCGAGAGAAGTTAAATTTCATTGGGGCAATGGCGACCTCAGAGAAGCCAAGGACTAGTGGGGTCCAACACCACGAAAGATGGATTTTGCTCCCCGGAATAGGCCTGGATTATCTTTCTGGCACAGGAGCTAGAAGACAGAAGGAAAACAACTGAACATCTCTGTGAGGTGAAAAATGAGGAAGCGAGATACTATTTCTCCTTTATTTCACATGGGGTGGCCTGGCTGTGCCTGTGATAAGACACAAGTGATCAACATCCTTTGAGTTGGCGCCTCTCCTACCAGCTCTCTTGTTGATATGTGTAACGTAGTTTGCCTCTGCCAACAGGTACAGAGTAGCTCTGTAAAAGAAAATGGAAAGGGAGGAGGGAGTGAGATGGAAAGGAATCATCTGGAAGCTGTAGGCACAGAGCTACCGCTGTAGTGCTGAGCCAAGATTTGGATTTATGATCATGGGCAGTAGAGAGTGCTCCATTGGGCCTGAGGGGACTGTTGAGATACTTTTTGGCGCTTTTTCTCATTTCTTGTCTTGTTTTCACATTCTTTGTGTTGGGCATTGTATTTCTTCCAAGGACAAAGTATCCCTCCAAACAGAACTCTGTCTCAAGTCATTAACAGTTTTCTCCATCATTGTTCAAGTGCAATAAATAAATAAAACTACATGGCTACATGAGGCATAAGCACTTTGCTGGCTTCAGTCAGCAACTTTTTAACATCAGTTCATATGTCAATGAACATCTGACTTGCTTCATTTAACTTATTTACAAGAAACACAGTTCAGTGATTCCTCTTGCTTAAAAAAATACTGGATTAAGTAATCACAGCAATCACGCGCTGTTTGATGGAACTGCTCTCAGTGAAAGTGACATACTAAATATATTATTTTCTAACTCCCTCATTATATGCTGCAGACCATTTTCTGTCTTTTAAACAGAAAATTCTTACATTAATCCCCCTCAAAAGTTTCACTGAATTAACCATTAGCTGGTTTATTTGTTTGACACTGGTACAAGCTTCTTTTCACATCAGAGAGTTTTGTTCTGAAGACCATGAACAAAGTGATTTCATCAAAGGAGAGAGAGGACGGGGGGGGGGGGGGGGGGGGTGGGCACAGAGAAGTGAGGAGTTGGTTTTGTTTTCTCCCCAGTTTGGTGAAAACCCCCCAAAAGTGCCGCTTTCCG
>JBAMHX010000006.1:12091334-12101666 GCA_037177515.1 Pseudomugil tenellus | reverse complement strand
CCCCCCCCCCCCCCCCCCCCCCCCCCCCCCCCCTCCCCCCCCCCCCCCCCCCCCCCCCCCCCCCCCCCCCCCCCCCAACATAGAGACATTAAGAGTTGGGTTTGTTTTCCTTCAACTTTGGTTAAACCACACCACAGGTGCCAGCTTCCTGTGAAAGTTGTGTGTCTAAAAATCTTCAAATGACGACATGAAAGTGTTCGATAACCAAAGCAATTAGGAAAGAAAACTTTGCTTTTTTATCTGGATCTTTTATCTTATAGGTGATCCAGCTTGTAATAGAAGTGGGGTTTTTTGCCATTTCCTCTCCCCAGAGCTGCCGCTTTCCAGGTTTTATCTTACGTTGCTCAGTACAAACTTGAGTGATTGCCGTCTGGAAGTTTTGCAAGTGTCTGACACTGAAACAGTTTCCTTTGCTGCTTTGCTTCACCTCAATGTCCAACCTCTTCCCTGTAGGTACGATATTGTTAAAAATAATGTCAACAATGTCTCCCAGTGCACCCAAACCATAATTAAATCCCCACATGTAAAATGTCAAAGTCTGAGTTGGCATTTACTCAATATGTGCTAGTAATTACATTTTACTAATTCATTAACTTCAAAACGATTATTGTTCATCTTGACCTAATTCAGCAACATGTAGTGTATTGGTTAAGATTGTCATTATTATTGCTTGTTAATATTGCTTTTACAGAGTGGAGTAAACTTTAAACTGTATAAAGATGGATTGGTAGTTTCTGAAAGGCTAAAGTGAAGCTAATTGAAAATTTCCCACTGTTGCCATCTGGGCAGAGCCACGTGGCGTCACTCATATGGACACAAAAATTGGTGACACTGAGAAGGGGACTGTGAGCATGAAGGTGGATGATGGACATCTTTCAAACACTAAGTTGTAGCTAGCTATCATAACTAACGGAAACTAACCAGCTGAAGGAGGTAGGCAAGCTAAAGCTAAGGCACTTTAACTGTGGTTATAATATAATCTTCCCTACTGCCTCTGGATATCTGATGGATGTCAATCAAAGAGATCCCCCCCCCCCCCCCACCCTTAATTATGCACATCCACATATGGATCTTGAAATGAGCTATAAAAAATTCACTCTCCCTGACTTTTAATCAGTCTGTAAACATGTTTCTTTCTGCTGTGAAGTTGTCCTTTTAAATATGTGAGACCGTGGTGATTGACTTCCTTTTGGAGCTCCTATCAGATGAGGGCGATTCACAATTTTTTGCACTTTTGCATAGGCTTGACATTTAAGCACAGGAAGTCACTGCTTCACTACACGATCTGACTTTTAAAGGTGGACAATGGAATACTGCAGGTTTTCTCAGTCAGGAGCTCCTTAACAACCGCTGATTCAGCATCAATCTTGTACCCTAACTTTACTCTGAACTTCCCAATCAGTAAAGACTTAGTCAGATTATTTTATGAAATAAAACCTTTTAAAGTAAATGCTGAAAGTGATTAACTGATCAAGTGCTCTATGATCAACTGTAGTCTTGAAGATAAAAAAACACAAACAAAAGAGTAATTAATTAGAACAAGAATTTTTCCAAAATATCATTATTTGAATAAAAAAAACCCCATTGCTTTTAAAGTTTTGGATTTGACAGCTTTACCTGCTGATTGTGTCTCAATTGATTCTGCTTGAGTAGGAAGGGAAACTTGTTGCTTCTGCTTGTTCGTTGCTAGACTATAAGCAATGATTTCACATTTTGTGTCTGTTCTACAAAATCTTTGCTTAATGATACAATATGTCTTTATTCCATGAATAAGAAAATAAGTAGGGAGTAAAATCAGAGTACTGTAACTTTATAAGGTCATCTTGGTTATCTTGTCTTTGCATGATGTGGATCAGGTAGTGTTGCATTGTTTATGTACAATATTCAGCATTCAGTCAAGATATGTTGTGAAATTACTTTGATTTGTTCTAATATTATTTTATACGGCTAAGATAGTGATGCTAATGACTCATATTTTGTAAGTTGAAATTTGTCTTTTTTTTAACTTAGTAGAAGCTGCTGTAAAGAGCTACAGCATAGTTGTGTGCAGACTCTCAGCCTTCTGTTGCTGTAGGGCAATAAGAGCTCCATAAATGTGATTAATAAATGTTACCATGGCATCCAAGCAAGTCTTAAGCACAGTTTTAAGCAAAATTTACTGACTAGACAATGTCATGCAGGTTACATCAGATGGCTTGGTTCAATATTCCCCAAACATATGACTCACCTATTGGTAATCCTTTGTAAACAAAAGAGAAACATCAAATCTGGTTTATGTTTTTACATTAATGTTAAAACCTAATACTGCTTTCACCAGAATCTGCTGCAGCAGGAGAAGCAAGGAGTTATCCAACATGTTGCACAATGATGCATCCTAATTGATTATGATACTTATTCATCCCCAAGGGGAGGGGGAATTCAGTTCCAGTACAGCCCAAAACCAAGATTACAACACAACAGATATTCAGATATATACAGGTAAAGGTGATCTGAGGTGCTGCCAGCCTGAAGCAGCATATCATTTCTTCTTTTTATTAGCTCACTGAGTAGTCTGTTTGCTTACACACTGCAGACCACAACAAGGTTCATTTGCAAGTATAAACACATTGACGAATGACATCATGATTAGGTGCTCATTGGCCAAGTTTCAGGCTGGCAGCAGAAACAGATCTGCTGCTGCCATTGCATTTATTAACTAGAGTGTAGCGTCATCTATTTACACATTTTTTTACAGTTTGTCAACAAAGATTATGCCGAGTTCATATAATGCAGTAGGTAGCACAAACAGAACATTATGAATGTGTCGTCTTTACGCTAAACATGTTTATGATCGCGAGTACAAGCAGTGGACACAATCTAATTTTTACCAGATGTAATCCTGCAGGAAAACGAGTTAATCTACTATTAACTTGAGATTTTACTTACCCTTTTTGAAGATTTTGAAGGTCTAAGTGTATTTTACTGAGTGTCCTGCGTAAATCATTAATTTTTATAATCCTGTTCTTAAATTGTTTTACTCCTATCTCACAGATCGACAATTTTTTGTAAGCTTGGATACATTCTCCTCAAGAATGCATGAAATTCAGTGTTGGGTTCCCAAAGGTTCGATTTTAGGCCCAGTAGTTTTAAATCTATATATGTTGCCTCTTGGGCATGTCATCAAGAGACACGGCATTGACTTGCACAGCTATGCTGATAATAAAACACCTTTACATCGCCATGCCTCCTGATGACTTAGAACCTGTTGATGTTCTTTTAAAATGTATTTTAGATATAAAGTCATTGATGGCAGAGAACTTTCTACAGCTCAACCATGACAAGAATTCAGCTATAATCATTGGTCCTGAAGACAAGAGAGAGATAATTTCTCACATTCTGCAGAGATTAAATCCTTCTCAGTGTGTGAGAAATTTGGGTGTTCTATTTGACTCTGAGCTGAATTTTACTCAACATCATAAAAAATGTCACAAAAACTGGATATTATCATCTTAAAAACATTGCCAGAGTCTGCCTGTTTCTCTCTCTTGCCAGGTGCTGATGCATGCTTTTATATTTAGTAGGTTAGATTATTGTAATGCCCTGCTCTCTGGTCTTCCTGTCTCAAGACAGTTACTTTAGAACTCTGCGAAAACAAAGTTCTGACAACGACCAGGGAGGCGGTAGCACATTACACCAGTTTCAAAATCGCTGCATCGGCTCCCCGTGCATTTCAGGACTGACTTTAAAATTCTTTTAGTTGTTTATAAATGTATTATTGATCCTGAGCCTTCTTGTTTATCGGTACTCATTTTAGGTATGAGCCCTCGCAGTTCCAGAGGTCCTCTGGTACTGGCGTTTTATCTGTTCCCAAACTCAGAACTAAAACATTCGGTGAGGCCTCCTATTGTGGCCCTCGACTGTGGAACAGCCTACCAGAGAGCCTCAGGGCTGCAGAGACTGCTGATGTTTTTTAAAAGAGGCTCAAGACACACCTTTTTAATTTAGCTTTTAGCTGAATTAATTTTATCGTATTTGATATTTTAGTGTTTCATACAGCTATATATATTTATTTATTCATTAATTTAATTTTTTATGTATATGTATATTTTTAATCATATGTTAAGTTCTGTATATGCATTTTTTGTGTTTGTTTTAATTGGCTCTTATTGTTTTTTAAGGGTATTTTATTATGTCTGCCTTGACCTGGGTGCTGTGGTGGGGGCCCCTGGCGACAGTTGGGCAGTGGCTCCTGGTGTGGATGGATCCCATTAATATTGTTTCATCATATCATTATCAGTGCCAAGCCAGATGTTTCTACTTAGTTTTATTTATTTATTTTCTCATTTCAGTCAACGTTTAAATAGTTTTAGTTAAGAGAATGGGACAGTTGGGGGTGGGGGGTGGGATAGGTGTGTGAGTGCATATAGGTGTAGGTTGGGTGGGATGGGTTTGGGGAAGGGTGGTCTGTCTTTGTGTGTACAGCTATGTATACGTGTGTGTAAGTGCATGCTAATGCTATTAATTGACATCTTATCTGTTTGTGTGTTTTAATTTAATTGATTTTAATCATGCACAGCACCTTGTGTTGCCTACGGCTTGAAAAGCACTTTACAAATAAATAAAGTTGCAAGTTTATAATTAAAGAATATAACATTCAACAACACTATAGTACAAAACACCAGGGCAAGTATAAGGATTTGAATGAGAGGCAAAAGCTCCAGAAGGTGGTGGAATTGAAAAGAAGAATGTTTTTTTTCAGAAAACTGTTCATAAAAGCAAAATCCCAAAGTGAAGCTGCGGTAAAGTCTAGTTTTATTGTGGCTGCAGAAATTGCTAAATCATCCAGGGTCTTTACGGACGGTGAGTTTGTTAAAAAGTGCTGCTCAAAGTTTGTGATGTCGTTTCCCCAGATAAAAAACAAGCATTTTTAAATGTGAGCCTTAGCAAAAACAATGTGGCTGAGCATGCCTGTGAGCTTGCAAAACAAAACACCACACAGGAGTCGTCTTACTGACCAGCACCTGCATTCATTCCTGAGGATTTCCTCAGCTCAGAGTGTGACCCCAGAGTTTTACAAACTTGCATTTCAGAAGAGATGCCAAGTATCCAGGTGCATCAGAGTAAAGCAAGCTAAGCATGGATTAATATTTTTTGTTAACTTTACACTGTTTGTAGCGGCCTCTTGGAATAATGACACGAATGTAGCGAGCTTTGACTGGTGCTCATTTTATTCTCTTCGACATTTTCCCTCCAACACATGGCACCGTGAAAACTTAAGTGCACAAATACTAATGACACAACACCATGTTTATACAAATACATTTCACATGACTCGTGAATGTAAACATAATGCGAACATTTTAAACAAGTACCTCCTTCTGCTTCCCAAGGGCGCTTAGTTTAGCTCTAGCTAGTGGTTAGCATTCAGGCTTCCATATTCGTCACATGAGCAGTTATTCATGTGACACACAAATAATACAAAAAAAACCCCACCAGAAACAAACAATTAAATTACTCTTCAGTTTTGCAAAATGGCAGGAAGTAGAAGAAGAGTGACGCTCTTTAAAATGAAAGCGAAGTGCCAGCACATTACTTGCTATAAATCACAGTGTTAGCTTACCTATACACTGTTGATAGTTGAAAGATTGGATTTCCATTGAAACAAGTTGCTTTTTTACTTGCTAGCTTATGGAGAAAAAAGGAGCTTAAAGATCACAGAGAAATTATTTATTGAATATTTTATTTTTCATTTGTTAATATTCCTTTTGGAAAACGTTTTGGCAAAACTGTTATCGAATATTTATTTTGATGAGAAAAAGTTACATTAGAGATATTACATATGTTGAAAGAAGAGAAAACATGCAGATGATGTTGAAAATGTTTTAATAAATATTTAGTTTGGCCCTCGACTAAGTCCCAGTTTTTACCCTCTGTGGTTTTTTGCCCTCTGTGAATATGACAACTAAGCACCCCTAAACTACGCTAAATGCTGATATGTCAACAGTTTGACCATCCTGAGTGATCTTTTCAGAAAAAAATAATACCATTTTTATTTTTCCATAAAAATATTGGTGTTATGGACACTGATCACCTTGGTAACCAATGTAAAGTGGAAGATAGTAATTGCAAGTGACAGAAGATGGTTCTAAGATATAAGTGAATGAAATGGCAGCATTTATTTTAACCCCAAACGTCCCTTGGCTGATTAGTTTTTCTCTTTTCAACAAAGCAGTGAGTGAAAATATTATTATCATTATTATATAAGGATATACTGTTCAGACAGACATGCAAAGTGGCAATAGATTCAAAAGCTACTTCTATGTTTTCTAAGATGTTTTATTGACCAATGTCTGAGCTTTTCCAACCCAACCCTCAGGTATTGTGCCTTACATTATACATGTAAAAGTAGCTGAGGTTGGTGTTTCATTATCTGTGCAGATAGTTTCATCGGTTAAATGCAGGAGGTCCTGTGTTTATCCTCCACCACTTCACTGAATGCACCATTGTTGGAAAAATGATGCCGGACTTGAAAAAAGTCTTTGTAAAAAAGGTATTTTTCTGCCTAAAGATTATGAAAGAATAAACATAATAATGTTCTGAAAGAGATTGTGCAGAAGACAAATACATCTTCCTGTTTAATGCTGTTCTGTTGCAAAAATACTGAACCAGTCTTCAAGCAAATATAAATGTGTAGTTTTGAATATGTAGAGCTTTATTGTCATGCATTTTATTGGAAAATACAATGAATACATTCATATTTGCTCTATTATCATATGAATTTAGCTCTGTTTACATTAAAAAGTGTGATTTCATAATGAGCTAGCACACAACATGTAACAACATGGAATGACTACTATCCTGACTTCCATTTTCTTTTTGCATAGCTTTATAACTTCTAAATCAAGGTAGTTGAGAGTCAATAAGTGTTCACAGGCATTGGACAATAAGAAAAAAAGAGAAAAAAAACTGTCATGGCAGAAATAATTACATTATGACATTTAAAATATCACCAAAGCATTTTCTCATATCTTTTCACAACTGTTTCTGCATCTCATCTGATTGCTTTGCAATAAAGCTCATTGTTCATTTGATGGATTCCTATTCTCTGGAATTAAGGTGGCTCTGCTATGGTGCATCTCCTAATGACATCCCATCTCCCATAGCAGTCTTGACATTTTGGTTGCCTTATTTGTTTTGCACTCTTTGCCTTCTCTTTGAAGGTCACAGCTAAATTACTTCAAAGCATGCAAATCACTGTCTACACTCCACCTTTAATGCTTCATGAGTTTGAACTAAGCAGATGAAGCCACCAAACAGCACAAATGGAGAGAATATCAGTATTCATCTAATATAGGTTTGAATTAATATTATTTTCTCTTTTCTTTTTTCTTCTAACCCTGTCCTGGCTGGCATCATGACATGCAGGATGGTGGTCTGCTTGTCTACTTGCGCTGGAGAGATTGGGTTTGCTAAATAATGCATCTTCTACAAAAGTCTGTCATTGATATTTTAATTTCTTTTTATTATTATTTTATTTGCTATTTTATATGCTGTATTTTTTTTATTCTGTTGTACATTACAATATTAATGCCAAAAATTGTGAAGCAGAAAGGCAGAAAGAAATGGTGTAAGCAAACAAACAAACAAACAAACAAACAAAAAAAGAAAACAGAAATTAAATTTGGAAAAGGAAGCAGACTTGGCTGCCATCATCCTAACTGTGATCAAAATAACATAAACAATATCTATTCTTAAGGAAGCATACAAAATGAAAATTAATTATAAATTAAGCAAATTAAAAGTTTTTCCATGAAAGAACATGACAAATAATCATCAAGAGCACCTGGAAGAAGAGAACAGACACATAAACAGCAATATCAACCAGAAGAAAGCAGATGGGCTGGGCTGCTGAAAGAGATAAACATGTGCCAATGAAGGGGCTGTGTTTACATGCAGCCCTGAAACCTCAGAAGAAGGTGAGGATGGGCTGAAACCCAAGGATTCAGCAGACCCACAGAGTAGAGAATCAAGAAAAGCTAAAACACATAGACATGTGAGAGCAGAGGGGGCCCTAGAGCATCCTAGCACCATGGAGCTGAGATGGCAAGCATGTGAGACTGCCACCGAACGTCAAGGTGCAGGTTGCATGGAAACCCAGTGGCCCACACACCCAAGATGTAACTCCCAGAGCCCTGCCTTGCAACCAGTTATGACCAGAACCCTGTTTTGATGAATGCTCTTTGTGCTTTCCCTCACCCACTAGACACCTTTTACCACTAACCCATCATCTACTCCCCATTCATCCCCTAAACCCTTTCCTAGCAACAAAGTCAGTCTTAGTTCATAACACTGCAATAAAAAGAAAACATTGCAAACTAGAAGAACTCTGAGAGGGTAGAGCTCCACCAAACCATTTTGGATTTTTTGCTGTTGATTGTATGTATTCTTTTTTTAGTTAGAAGCTCCAATGGCAAAATGATATCAGTATGCTCCTAGATCCAGGCAGTGATTGGGATCATCTCCAAAATTAAACCACTTCTTCTTTATTCTTGTTGTCAGATTTGCTGAAAACCGAATACATGACCCTGGACTTGACAGGAAGCAATTATCTGGAACATTTAGCCAAGCAGCAAACATCTGAATATACTAGAAAACCTTCTGTGCCGAATGCAGATCTAGTTTACTGGAGCCACGAAAGAGTTTAGCATTTTTCACAGTCTTTAAGAAATCAAATAGAACTGCCCGAAAGTCATTTTAATTTTAAAGTCCTTAATATTTGTGGTACATGTTTCAATATATTGATATTACATATGTAATAATGTAGAAGTTTGATTTTATTTGTACACAGGTGATGAGTTTGTATCTTTTTGACATGAACAAAGCCTCCTTTTTTAAAATAAATTACTACATTATTTTATTTATGCTTACAATCTTATCTTTTTTAAAATTAGTGTCAAAAACAGTTCATGACCAGGACCCTCATAGGTCTTCCTCATTTCCTTCCTCTGTGCCCAGATTTATGAGGGCTGCTTTGCAGATTATTAGTGAGAACTTTGAGTTTGTTTTTTTTATGTATTTTTTTTAGATTCATCTACAGTAGCAACTTACCATTTGGAGAGAGTTTATATTGGATAGTCTGTAAATTGGGCAAAATACAGAGCAAATTCATACCATGTGGAGGTGCTATGAAAAAAAACACTGACGAAGAGTCTGATTAATGATGTTGCTCAGTAGTCCAAGACTTGAGAGGATCCTCCAACATTTTGGCATACAGCTGTGTGCAAAGGGCAGAAGAATAAACTAAGAATTATGTCCGTCTTGGAAAACTATGCATCCAAAACCCAACATTTGTATTAATGAAGTGGGGAGTATGGTATTTATCTAGTGAGGAGAAAAAGAAGGCAATGGGTAAAAGAAAGAGGTTAATAGCAGGCTATCAAAGAACCCGGTTAGAATGTAAAAAATAGTTTAAAATGTTTGTTTGACTTTCAAGAAGTTTGGTTGAAGCATACTAAGTGCATAACTACCAGCTGTACAACCTACCCTATGAGCTGTTGCAGATGTTTCATCTGTCTGATGAATGATTAGCATATTTTTCTGTTGACCTTTGATAATTCTTTACAATTTTAATTCTTCCTCACAGTTATACATGCATTTACAGCCAAATGTCTCTGAAGGCACATGAATCATAGAGCTATTCAAAACACAAATATTTAACCATAACACTTTTCTTTGAACATATGAAATTCTTCACCAATGTGTTGAAACACCTATTTTTTTTTTCCAAAGATGTGTGGTTAATTTTGTTTCCTAGCAAACATAAAGTTCCACCTACACACAGTAAAAGAATGATACACAGTAGAGAGATCCATGTGTAATCAACAGCTCACAGCTCAAACACATCCAAACACAGCTTTCAACCTGTTAATTTGTTATCACAGGCTTTAGAATGAAACAGTACATATGCCTCAGGAGCATATGCGCTCCGCTGTTAGAAGTTACAAAAACATTCTGGGTGAGCGCTGACCATCCTGGATGTAAAGAGCCTGTCATTGTTTCACACATTTTCCACATCCATCCTTTAGTAATATGCCTCCTCCTGCCAGCGTGTATTTGAATATTTCATTCAAGACAGATGGAATCCTAATCTTAGCTCCAAGCTGTGGCATTTTGTCACAGATCCATTTTCCAATCAAGCAGTCTCCATCTCCTCCTCCATTTTTCCTCACTCTCTGCTCAGTTTTGTTCTCCCTCTGGCTCTGCCAGTCATCATTCACTCAGTCAGCTCGCTCTACGTCCCATTCCTTTCCTGCTGACATACTTTACTTAGGTGTTACAGTGTGTGAATGTATA
>JBAMHX010000006.1:12077312-12091261 GCA_037177515.1 Pseudomugil tenellus | reverse complement strand
TATATATATATAAAGCTATTAAACATGAAATAATGTGCTAGCTTAATGTAAAATTAACACAACAAAGTGTACAGACAGAGATGGGAGAGTGTGATTTGTGTTTTGAAAAATTATTGCTTGTTGTTGAAACAGGCTTCTAGTCATACATCATTGAAAGCTAAAGCTTTGCTATAGTTTTTACTTATGCTAAAAAGCTGGTGACAAAAGGACGGGAAAAAGTTAGAAATTACACTGCATGTGATAATTGGTTGGTAAGGCTGCAGAGCAGAACATTTTTCATCTCACTACAGCGGTCTCACATTTGCATGTGTTGAGGCAGACTCCACAATTCCTGACTAATTTATGTTCAGTCCTTAAAAATAATGGATGTGGTAGGACCAAGACAATCTCAGCAGGGAGATACACATAAGATATTGCAAGTGGCGCCAGTAACTGACACAGTATGAGACAATAAATAGATGTTGTAAACAACATTAAAATGGATTCAGCTGAAATATAGAAAGGGACTGTAAATTGTGTTGCTTATTAATATAAATAGTAGTTGTAGAGATAAGTTTTGCTTCTATTTTCTTTTCTTTTTTTGTTATGTTTTAATATACTTGATCAAATGTGATGACCAAGTGATCTGTCCAGGGTGTATCGGAACAAGTAGTTGAAAAAATGACTACCAGATCAACATATCAGTGTTTTAGATAGTTATGCACAGAAAAAGAGCTTTCAGGATGTTATGCAATATAAGACTGTTACTTATAGGTTCATAAACACTATATAAAAATTCTTATTTTTAAACTAAGAAAAATAGCTTGTGTTGTTTAACAAAGATGCCTTTGAGTAACATTAGTGGTATAAACCTAAATGACAAAAAATTGTTTTTTTCCTCTAACTTCAATCTGTTTTTAAAATCTTCCAATGAAAGTGGTTGAGCGTCATGATGAAAAACCTTTGAGTTGCTATAGTAATTCAAAGATAAAAAGCCTAAATTAAAAGAGCAACTTCAGGTGTAGTCTTAAGGATGGCTATTTTCTCAGTGAGGTGCGCTCTATCAAAGGCTGTTCAGCATCCATCTTGCATTTGATTCTTACCTGCACTCTAAATCCTCTCCAGCCAGTTATACAGTCCAATGTTTACTCTTTTTTCTCTTTGTCTCTGTCTTTTCTGTCCTCTTGCATTCCTTTGCTAAATATGCCAACGTGCAAGTATACCATTTAGTCATTGTTTTAGTTCTCTGCCTTTCCTGTTTTATTTTGTTTTTGTTTTTTTTCCCTTTTGTATTCTGTTTACTCTTCTTTTGCGTTTTGTGTGTCCAGTCACCTGGTTCTCGTGTAAGTAATCAGTTCATTAGTATATGCTCCAGGTTACTGCTATCGGTTAAGTTATTTTTCAATATTTTGCCAGTGCAGCAATTTAGTTTTCTTAATTAATAACCATGTTGCCCTGACTACTTTGTTTTAAGATTAATTAGCGTCACACTCTCAACACCGACACACATTATGAAGTGCCCACAAACAGAACCAAATGGATGACGACCCAGAGATGGACCTAGTGGTGGTGCTTTCTTTGGTGGTCTTCATGGTGATACACAAGGTTGTCAAAGCCTTTTTAAACACTGTAGCAGAGCACATTGGCCCCTGGGAAAGAGTCGATGAAGACTTCATGGGAAATTTGAGTGACACCATGACTTCTTTCTTCTGGTGCTCTTGGCTGCTGGAGGAAGTTAGGGAGTAGAACATCAATGCCTTGACATTGATATGTAGTAAAGGGCCTTTCTCGTCCACAGTCCTTGCTGAATGGTTCCCACCATGGAGTCCTGATATGATGCTTTTTAAGAAGCCAAGGTAGTCAACCAGAAAACCAAACCCATACCTGCCACAACAGGAGAGAAACCATAAGAGTAAGTAAAACTCAAGGAATTGCCACCACATTCCATCTCTGGCCACATTCCATCTCATTCTCTAACATCCCAGCCTTATTTTCCAGTGCTTTGATTACAGTCTCCAGTTCCAAGTCTCCTATATTGGCTTCAGTACCACAGTCTTGTTGTCCAATGGTTTAATGAGCTAATTTCAATTTAGCTTTATTTGTATGGCACTATTTCACAACAATGTCGTCTCAAGGCGCTTCACAGAGATCGGCCAATTAATAAAAATAGCCTTATTTAGGGAACTAGCAAGATTGCATCGAATCTTGACTTCGATCCAATCTCCAATCCTGAGCAAGCATGCGGCGACAATGGAAAGGAAAACTCCTTTTTAACAGGGAGGCAAAACCTCCAGGAGAACCCGTCTCAGGTAAGGCAGCCATCTGCCTCGACTCGCTGGGGTAAGAGTGGACAGGAAAGACAGATTAATATACATTGCTGCTGATGTCCAGGAAGACCTGCAGATAAAGGAAAATAAGAAGTAAGACCTGAAAAAAGGAAGAAATGAGAAATAAGACCTGCAAAAAAGGAGGAGAAATAAGAAATACGACGTGCAGAAAAAGAGAAATAGGTTAATGATGCAGTAGAACATCAGGCTCTTTTCCACCATTCACTGATGCTTTATATCCTGTTGCCGGTGTTCAGGTCCCATCCAGCACCTTAGCAACTCATGGTACTTAATGCCTATGCGGACCCCAAGATGTGTCAAAACTACATGCATGAAACACATGTAACCTATGACAGCTTACTAACACTACAGTTTTCTATAATCCCATTTGGGGGGTTAGGGAAAGGGCTTGGGTAAGGTTTAATTGAGGCTGTTTTTGACAAAGAAGCCTAAATTAATTGACTATGAATGTGAACATACAATATGCTCTTCTGATGAGGGTAACACTTTATAATAGGTTACGCAAAATTTGCTTAGTTACTTCCTTAGTTACTGAGGAGTTACTAAGGAGTCATTAAGGAACTAATCAGGAAGTAAGGGTACGCACAATTTTCATAGTAAGAATCTAATGAGGAACTAATGGTGCACAAACCGACATAACATTTGCTTAGTTACTAAGGAACTATTTAGGAAGGAATGGCTAGTGAACCAGTATTTTAACACACACGCCAGCCTTAATAGTGGTCTGCTGGTCATTTATCAGGAAAATGAAAGAAATTCTCCAGGTGAATTCTGGATTTACTTTGAACTAATAAGAAAACATTTGCAAACATGTTTAATAGTAATTCATTCATTTTATTAATCCAGTTCAGGATTGCAGGGAAGCTGAAGTCTATCCCAGCAATCATCCTGGACAGGTCCCCAGTTCATCACAGGTTTCCTAGTAGTTACTGATATAATTGGATACTGACTTTTTTCATCTTAACCTTACTTGACCATTACTTCTTAAATACCACCTCACTGCCTGGCTAAAATGGATTGTGTTCATCCTTTAATGTAAAATGTAACATCCTACTCAGTACTTACTGAGAAGCGATTCATTACTTAATCAGTACCTCAACACTACCTACTGTGTTTGTGTACCCTAAAGCAAAGTGAATCTCCCTAGCTAGTACTTACTGAGGAAACATTCATTACTTAACCAGTAACTCACCATTAGTTATTTATTCTTAGTAATCTACCCTCAGGAATGCATATCTTTTTCAGACAAATACCAAAGTAACACTTTAACTTCAATGTAAACATTTTTACCTTTATTTCAGAACATTTCAACGATTAGGAGTGGTTCTTAATTTAAACTTAGGCATAGTATGAAGAGAAATTGGAAGAGTATTGTCACCTCTGGTGCTCCTGCACTGCTGACCAACCATTCAAACATTTACCTTCTCAGTGTGACAAACTATAATGTGTTTAATATGTACTGTAGTTAGTTATCAAGGTGATTGAGGAAAATTATAGGTGAACATCCAACAGCCTCTCACACACAAAAGCCGGTAGAGTTGTGGAAAACAGGCTGAAAGAAACACAAGGACCTTCACAAGGCTGCCTGCTTTGTTTTTAACCCCCAAGCGCTTTAGCCTCACAGCAAGAAGGTTGCTGGTTCGATCCCCGGCTTGGGCAGTGGCCTTTCTGTTTGCATGTTTTCCCCATGTTAGCGTGGGTTCTCTCCGGGTACTCCGGCTTCCTCCCACAGTCCAGGGTGTACCCGGCCCAATGTCAGCTGGGATTGGCTCCAGGGCCCACCACCATCCCCCACCCCCGCCGCGACCCTGTTCTGGAATAAGTGGTAGATAATGGATGGGTGTCTAAATACAACAAAAGTGTATCTGGTTTGTTAATTTATACCTACACCTGTTAATTTAATTTGGCATGCCTGATGAGGTACAGGTACAACCCAGTGCCTTAGCTACCAATGTCAGAGGGATACAGAAAAACCTGCCTCTACACATCTCACAGAAAAGGGTTGCTCCCATGTGTTTTCAAGATTCTATTCCCGAGGGAGTCCCTGAATTCAGTGCTCCTTCACCTGTTGTCTTCAAGGGAACCACTGAATGGGAGACTACCCCTCCTTTGGCTGTAATCCTATTTCTAAGCAAGCCCTGCTGAACTCGCTTACACCGGTTCCTTCTTGTGCTGATGAGATTGCTACTAGATTGACATTTCTATGGCCTAGAGCTTTCCCACCTTTCTTCTGTCTCTGTTTTTTTTAGGGATTCCTGCCTCGTTGGCCAAATTGATGTGTCTGTCTCTTGTTTGCGTAGCCACTGGGCTGTCCGGCAGCGATATAGTTCCTGTCCATTCAGTCATCGGGCTAGTCACCGAAGATGCAGCTCTTGTCTGTCTAATCTGCCTGGCCTCCTGACTATCCTTCTGAGCCCAGTCTCCTATCTGTCCCATTTCACTGGGCACCCTTCTACAAATTGTTTTAGAATGATTAGATATCCCACTTTATGAAGGTAAAATGTTTCTTCTGGAAATGACAGTGTGTGTCTCAATTGGACTACCTGTATAAATAAATTGTAATAATAACATGTTTTAATTACAGCATTACTATAAATAAACAAAACAAAAAGTGCTGGGCCAGCACTTTCATCAGTCCACTTACTGACTTCTTTAATGTCACAACTGTTTATCAATAAAAATACATTGATTCAGTGCCACACACACACTTTGCTTGTCGACACAACATGGAAAATAAGACAATAATTCACAGTTTTCCCAAATAACAGAAGGAGCAAAGACAGTTTCCTAAAGACCCAAAGCTGTGATATCTTTGTCACTTAGATCAGTTGGTGGTTGCTTATTTGATACGGGCTGTTACGACCCCCATTGTGTCTATGGGTAAGAGGGGATGATAACACAAAATGATATTGGCAATAATGTAAAAGTTCAAAGTGAACTCATTTACAGTGTGAAAAACGCAAAAGAACCTCTACCACCTGTCATTCAATCTCACCTGTTCGATATTTTGTTAATTTTCCATATTTTTTATGTTTCTGTTGTGTTCCTCATTGTTTTATAAACTAAACAACAAAAACATGCTATGAAATTGTTTTTTGCATAAATATTGATGGGAGGAGATGAGCTGGTCCTGACATGAGAAACCTGATGTTTGCTGCTGTCACGACCATTATGAGCCTCACCTCTAAGGGTGCTGAGTGAGCCTGCATCTGTGAGCTCAACACTCTCGCACGGTAAAGATGATTATGAACTGCAGGAAGGAGAGAACTCCCTGTCATCATTTGCAACATTCTGGTGACCTCTGTGGAGTCTTTTCACTTCCAGGGCAGCAAAGTCACCACCCTCAAAGGCAGGTGAGGAGGTTCCACCTCCCAGTTATTCTGGTACCGTGTCATAAATGAATATTAATATGAAATATTAACACATCTGGTGGGATGTTATGGTAACTAATGGTATGTAACTAATACATATTTCCCTCGGGGCACCATCTTATATTTTCTAGCTTACTTTAGTAAAATATAGGCATAAAAATAAACTTGTAATATCATAGATAGTTAATAACTCAATCAATGAATAGAAGAATAATTAATATTTTTTAATAAATGAGTAACTGAGATGGCATTATTGTAAGTTCTCATTTGAATTGACCGCAATCATGACCTAAGGAAATAAAGACAGAAAATTACCAGATAATAAAGTAAATATTTAGTAGTCTAATCTAAAGTCTATACATGTGCTCAATATGAATAAGAAAATAAAAGGAAATAATAAGAAAATGTAAACAAATGAGACAAACAAATATAAACCAATGATGTGTAAATATGGTGATTAACCTGAATTTCTATGCTGAAGGAAAGTAAAGCTGTGGAGAGAACTGAGCATAAATTAAATAAACTGGGAAGTTTATTAATTATGTCAAAAGAAAATTAGAAACCAAATAAGGCCTGAAGAAGATTCATAACTCAGCCAACCATCATCATTAGAGAGAGACTTTCATGGATGACGAATGGTTCGTTCAGAACTGCACGATTACAACCTGTGGACTTTGCTGCTCCGAGATCCATTCTTGGAGGTGCTGACACACTGGGTGCTCTGTTCTGGCGCCGGGTGAAACTGGTAGGAATACTTGTCCTGGCAGTTTGCAGTCTGGATTTGGAGTCCTAGCCTCTCCTGGATCGATGGTGTTGTGGTGGTCGCGGAGGAACTCTTCAGGGCTGGGAAATATCGGTAAGTAGTTCATGAGGTTATGAACATAAAATGTTGGCTTTATTAAACTTGTAATCACAACTGTAAGATAAACTTTCACTTGCTGTGTAAACAAAGCATCCCCCTCTTTCTTTGGTCTCTGGTAATGCACCATATGGCTTTTTATCTTGCTCTAGGAATGTTTACTAAGGATATCTGCTTTGTGTCCCGGTGAGGGGGGCCGTTCTGTGGACCCCTGTGGAGGCAGAATCTTGGGAAAACAATACAGTTAGTTCAAATGCTTAAACATAATTTAAATATCCTAAGTAACAGTCTTGAAGTGGGGGAAGAAATGTGTTTTCTGATTGTCTTCAAGAATCAGATGTTTCTGGTAGTTTTGAGGGTGTAGTCCACTACACAGTTAAGATGGTGGCGAACCTCTACACAGCCATCATTGAATCCATCCTCAATAACAGTAACAGGTTTGCTGAGGCTACGGCGAGGGACAAGGCCAAACTGCAAAGTGTCAAACAAAAAAAGTATCGATTGCAGCTTCTCATCTGTACAGGAACTGTCCACTTTGGGTCCTGGAGATGTTCAGCCAGGACTGCAGCCGGTCCCTCTTATCCTGTACACAGATTTTTTCACTTCCTCATCTCTGGCAAAAGGTACCTTTCCATCAGGACATCATGTCACCAGAACAGCTTTTTTCCCCTGCATAGTTCCAACTCTGTCCAAGTTTCCCCATAAGGAAGGAATTTTCTCAAAAATGTTCAAACAAACACATGCTGAATCTTTTAGCTAACCAGATCTGGTCTGCTAAGATGTACAAAAGTGGGGGTTAATTTCAACTCAATAAAGTTCCCTCAAATGACTCTGACATTGTTGAATGAAAACAAATTAGCTTTATAGCTGATCATTTTGGCATTTTAGTTCTCTACAAAGTCAAAGGCATGACCACAAAGACACTGAATCAGTCACCATAATCAAAAGTTTTCTATGTGGAAAAAAAAAGTTTTACAAATGAATTTATTTTGGTCTCCTTTTTAATTCTAACTTTTTCTCATCAATACTTATTATCCATTCACCCGTAATGGATAAAGGTTTGTTTACCTAGCTCTAATACCTAACAATCATCCCCTTGATGAGTGTTTTTTACCTTCTACAAATAATTATCATAAGTAAATTTGCATCCTAACAATTAAAGCTTCCATTTGTTAATTGAGCAGTGGTCCATCTATGGCTTACCGGATGGATGTTGTTTTTATGCGAAGTGCGTCATATTGACTAAAAAAGTCTAGACCAAGGGCATAATGAAACACTGAGGAGCATTAAAATCAGCTCAGGACATTTGGCACAAGTGTGAAATTTCCCTGAAGCTTTTACACATTCAAGATTTAATAGAACTACATTTTCTTCTAGTAATTTTCAAGAACTGAGTGTGCCAACAGTAGGTCTGAATGTTGGCATGCACTAAATGTATTTCAGTGTGTTGTGTGCATTAATGTGTGTGTTTGTGCATCCCCTTTGTGGTGTCTATTCCTATTAATTGCTTCCTTCCTGCGTCTTTAAAAAGTTGTGACTAGCTTGGCATCCAACTGTCACTCTGCTTTCATTATTTACCCATTCAAATGAGAGAAAAATGTTCATGTCAACATTAATGACTCCACAAGAGAGAGGTAGAAAAAAGACTAAACTAATTAAGGCAAGTGACTCACCTCACCATTACAGAGAATTTAGTGTGGATATTGCTGCATGTTTTCCTGCTGCTCTGAGATCCCCCTTTCTTTTAATTACTGCACATTTTAAAAAGGTTTTGCCACAATTACCAATCAGTTTACCCAAGGCTCACTGCAGAGAAAGTTTATTTGAGTTGCACTTCTGCATTGTGATGCAATTAAATTGATTATTCATTTGGGGCCCTATCAAGATTGTATATAG
The DNA here is from genome assembly GCA_037177515.1 of Pseudomugil tenellus. Lineage (NCBI taxonomy): Eukaryota > Metazoa > Chordata > Actinopteri > Atheriniformes > Pseudomugilidae > Pseudomugil > Pseudomugil tenellus. The sequence goes on along the minus strand of JBAMHX010000006.1, from coordinate 12,082,808 downwards.
CCTTCAGATTTGTGTGTTACCATCATGTAGATAAAATTTGTGCATACACAGATACAAATGATTGTCAAAATACTTAAAATCACTCTTTTAAGAAAACACGAATATTTTCCCCAAAAAAGAACTTAAATTTGATGTGAGAAGTTCTAAAATCAGAAAACAAAAAGGTACCCTACAGACCTGACTGCTTTTTACAATCAATATGGAGCAGTAAACGTCTCCTTGATGCCGTTCTCTGAGTGGTTCACCATAACATCCCACCAGATGTGCATACTTCCAGCTGCAGATCTGACAAGGTGAGATGTAGGTGTACAGAAACAGACACTACCAACTGTCAGCTGTCATTATGCTTTCGTAAACATCACTGTATACATTTGTGACTTTTTTCTTCTGCATTAACAACTTTTTTTCATGAAAGTGCACATTTTCCTGCATTTTATCTTATGTGACTTCAAATGAAAATAACTTGATGTTTTTTTTTGAGTGAAAAAATAGTCTTACAAGTTCTGATTTTTGTTATTGCATTCTGTGAGTTCTCACTATTTGTATATTTACAAACATATGAGTTGTGACATTTTATTTAGCTTTATACAATTGGCAAAATTTATACATCATATATATATATATGAGCACCTTATTTTGTCCTGAATTATGGTTCACAAGAATATATAATTTAAAATGTAAAATAAGTTCTAAAAATAATATTTAAAATTTGAAACAACACTACATCATTTTTGGAGCCATTATAACCATGTGGCACCCCAAAGCCAAGAAACATTACTTCCCAACTTATTTTTTAGTTTATTTTGCCTGTATTTGCCCATGACATTTATTATTGCTCCATGACACTTGCCAGCAACTGGATTAGGATGTAACCTCACCAATACAAACTGTCTGAAACGCCCCCAATATACCAGTTCCAAAAGAACCTTGACCCACAGAACTCATTCCCCAAAATAACCTCTTGCCCTCACCCCAATCATATTGAAATACACAGAAAAAATACTGCTAACCATAATCTTATCTATTGACACCTTCATCGCAATGTGACCAAAACAAAGAAATGAAGAATCTGCCCTCCCACACCCCAGTCCCTCATTATCATTAACAATCAAAAAACATAAACCATTGACAGTTTCAGATACCTTGAACCATTATTTGAGGGTATAGTCACCTTTGATCAGCATACATCAGACTTTTAGAAATAAAGTCAAGAGAAACTCAGCCATCCATTATCTTAGAGGACTATAGTGGCCCTTTTCCACCAGCACCACTTAAACCCTACCCCATTGAAGGTGACCTCCCACTTCCTGGTTTCGATCATTTCCTTTACAATTGAGGCACCCTCATTGTGGGCAGGGTCACTGTGGCAAGGTGGCTTGTAAGTATTGGAAAATCGTTTGTTTGCATCACACATGCCACATAAAAGGTGGATGTCTGGGTCTTGCTTTACCTCCTCCTCCATCTTTCATTTGTTATCAGGAAAATATTCAAATAATAAAGCCATAGAAGGCTGTTAGCTGAATAATGCAACACCAGAAAACATGATTTTGGGAAGCCATTCAGCAGTAGACTACTCAAAGTTGTTATTCGTGGCAGCATTTGGGTTTTAAAAATGGCAGGTAGAGAGTTTCATTGGTGATTCATAGGGCGCCCTGACACTTGCCCGATTCTGTGGCACGGACTGGCACGACTTGAGTCGGAATGATGGGGAAGGATGCGTGCCAGTGCACGCCAGATAGGCATCTTCTTTTCTCTGCAATGACTGTGTCTCTGGTATTCAGTATGTTCTCTCTTCCACAGCCAAATCACCTGGGGTTCCCCTTTTTATACGGGATGCCCAAGTCTTAACAACACCATCCGAATTGTGCAAACTCCTTGTGCCAATGCGGGAAGTTAATAAACTATGCACAACTTATGCGTGAACTCATCATGCCAGTTCGTGTCAATGCGTGAACTAGACATGAACAGTGCGGGAGCCTCCCGGATCATGGTCCAAAATGCCACGAATTGCCACGACAAAATCGTGGCCAAAAAATGTGCAAGTGTCAGCCTACCCATACTCTGATATGAAATTTAGCCAATATCAGCCTACATGGCCTTGGAAGATCTTGGTGGAAACACCTACAAACCAAGCGGCGTGGTGTTGGACTGGGCTTGGCAAGTGCTTCTGTAGAAGGCTCATATGTTGCTTTACATCTCCTGTCCTTGTACCAAAGCATCCGCCAAACCATCTTCCTGTACTGCCCCACCTGTTATAGTAACAAGCTCTCTAAACCGGGCTAAACTTGCACAAATAATCAACGCTGAGGCACAAATCATTGGTCTGCCTCCATCCTACCTCACTGAAATCAATAATAAGGCCACCACACACACTTTAACCTCAATATCACATAACTCAACAAATCAACTTCACAAATACCTTAGCCTATTGCCTGCAGGGTGTAAACATATGACACTGCCATTATTAGCTGCCCAAAACAACAGGCCCTGCTAAGTTTTCATATTGTATTTTATGCAGATGTTGTGCTGTGTTGTGTGCAGTATTGTTATGTTTTGTCATTCTGTATTCTATTCAATTCTACTTCAAATCCAGGAGCTTGATCTGTGGGACCATGAAGTTTTAGTCACTGAAGTCTTAGTCACTGCCGGTTCTATTTTTACTGCTTAACATGGCTGATTCAACAAAGAAACCCCACAGAACATAACTGCAGAAGGTGAAGTAAGGAAAGAGTGGAAGTGACAGAAAACAAGACAAGACTCAAGACTGCATTGACTTTTGCTTCCTAAAAGGAGCTCACAAAAAAGACAGGATGCAAGCTGAATATTAATTAGCCTTGTTAGCAGGCACCAATGTGCTATCTCCCAAAGGGCAGTAATGTTACTTTATAGTTATAATGTATAATAAAGAAATATTACAACACTATCTATACTATAATTCTGTGCTGGACTGAAAACCTGTCCAGGGTATGCTTGCGTCCCATCTGTCAATTGCTGGACCCTGAATTGAATTAAGTGGTATAGAAAAATGAAATAAGTAGTTAACTACAATTTTTACTAAAGATAATTCAGTTGGATCATAATTAAAAAAAACAGTCAGCTTAGGCCATTTAGAAAAAAAAAACACATTTGATACATTTACAGTGAGATATTGTACAGTGCAGTACAATTAGAATGTAATTATAATCCAGTTTAGTCCCAGTCCTGTTAATTGTATTTATTTATTGCCAATTTATTACAATTTGTCTTGCCAAAAAAACAATCTATCACATCAAACCATTAACTCAATGAATTTCTATCATCTGCATGCTTGGGTAACATTGGAAAGAACAGACTACAGAAATAAGAAAAATGAAAACAAGGAAACAGCATTAAAAAAGAAGAAGCTGTTCAGTGCATCTTGAGGGCCACCCCAGCAGTTTAAGCAGCTTGGCTCAGGATCAGTTAAGCCAACCCTAAACTCTGCGCTTAATCAAAAAGGACGGTTTTAAGCCTATCAGAGTTAGTGCTTGATCACTTTGTTGTTTTTATAGTAGAACTAACTATTAACAACCAATAACCATCTGTTTTTGCAGCTGTTCCTTTTTAACTATAGAAAAAAGAAAGTAAGTTAATAGTGGAGTAATTAGTAGGTTTAAGGATACAGATTTTCGAACGCAAAAGGAGGTAGTATCGACCTTGTTAAGGAGGCAAAAGCCCAAAAAGGTTCCAGGTTCCAAGAAAGATAAATTGAGATGAATAGACTCCTTTTAACACAATTGTTGTCTCTTTTCCTTGTAGTGGAAAAATAAAACCTTTAGGAGAAAAAATCCAAAAGTTGAAAGGATGGATACGCACATTTAACAAGAGGCAGTATTTGCTGGACGTTGTACAAACAATCTTTGCGATAAAGACAAGGTTTCCTTGGGCCATAATAATCATGTAAATGATAGCTGGTTTATAACACACGCCTACCTTATTAGATGAAAACGAAATCCATACGCCGGTCATTCTTTGTGAAGTGGGAAATGGCAGCGTTATAATGTTTGTCCTTTGACTTGAGTTCCTTATGAAGTCTTTTCTCTATGGACATTAGTGCCAACGCTGGTGCTGTTCCAGGCGTGAGTCTTGATGCGCTCCAGGGCAGAGAAAACGCTAAACAGAGGAGGTGGAGACGGGAATAGTCAGGACCAGGCAGGTGAGGTCATACAGCTGCTGCATGCTCTCTGTCAAATCTTTCTGTGTAAGGAGGTGGAGCAGGGCTCCTTCCCTCTAAGTTTGCCATGTTGTACATGACTGACAACTCCGTCTTGAGCGTGGGGAGGTCAAAATTCAGCCCGTAGTTTTCAGCGAGGCTTTGAAACTCTGAGTTGGGGAAGTTTTCTCTGTATTCTGCAAACTTCTTTGGGTCCAGAAGAGCAAGGAATATCAGTTTTTCATGATCCTTGAACCTGTTCTTCAGCTGTGTGAGAATGCTGTCGAAGATGTCATTATGCGGCTTCTGGTACGCTGCGCGCACATCTCCGACTTCATGCACAGTGTCCTCATAGATGGAGTCAAACTTGACCTTTTCCCTCTCAGTGGTGCTGCAAAAGTCCTCAATGCTGGACAAACAGAACTTCATGTCATACTGCTTATTTTGCAAGATCCCAAAGAGCACCTCGGAGTAGGCAAACACAGAGTTAAATGTAAAAAGCAGAGTTCCAAAACTTCCTCTCTCCACTCATACACAGTGCAAAATAAACGTGATGTGAAGTTCCACCTTGTCTGAGTTACTCTGGGCAATCTCCGCTGGCATATTTCATCCAGGAGTTTCGTGCATTTGGGGGTTTTAGGAAAAAGGCTACTAGGCCACTTAGATGCGAGAAAAAATTTTTGTACTCCTTAATTTTAGCAGCACTTTGAAACATGACCAGATTCATGGAGTGTGCATAGCAGTGAATGAAGAGAGCTTGCTGAATTTTTTCCTTCACTTTGGCCTGCACCTTGTTCAGCCCAGATGCCATTACTGCAGCTCCATCGTAACATTGGGCTATTATCTTACTGGTGCAAGCACACCCCTCCAAAAACTCAAACACCTGAGCAGCTATGGCCTCTGCGTGCTTATCGCCACTGACATGACCAAACTGAAAAAAACGTTCCTTCACAAGACCTTCGGTAGTTTACCGCAACACATAAGACATCTGCGCAGTATTACTCACGTCAGTGGTCTCATCTACCATAATAGAGACAAAAGGTGTTTTTCTCACCTCCTGCATCATGGCTTTGGTCATTACATCAGCCACTGACTGAATCAGGTCGTTCTGGATTTTGCTGGATGTGCCCCTGAAAACAGAGGCTGAATCCAGGGTTGTCATACTCCTCATCCAGCTGCAGGTCAACCCTTGTGTACCCAAAAGTTTTCAAAGTGACAGTGGCTAGTAGATGTGCTGCAGAATCTTGATGTCGGCATAGAAGGCCCTGAGGGTGTTTAGTATATATATATATATATATATATATATATATATATACACACACACA
>JBAMHX010000006.1:12042845-12061192 GCA_037177515.1 Pseudomugil tenellus | reverse complement strand
TATATAGCAGAAAGAGACCCTTGTTTAAAGCAACTGATTTTCTTTTAACCAAGTAGAAAGGCCACAAACCGCTGGATGACTGCCATTATCCTTTGTTTCTGATTTGTCCTTTGGTTATTGTCTACTTTTGGGAATGCATCGCGCTGATAGCATCATACTATTACGTAGATGAGCTATCTGTTGTGATGCAGCTGATCCATCTCTCAAGTAAGGTTACAACTAACTGGAATGCAACTCTACATTAACCATCCTAACCTACACACTAACCGTCCACTTTTAATTTAAATGTGTGTGTTTTTGTACTTATCATTACTTTTGAAAAACAGTTGAAAGTTGTTTTGGACTCACTAAGCCTAAGAAACTATTATTACTGTTCACAAGCTAGAAATACCTCGAGTTAACATTTACATGTGACATACAGAAGTGTTCACACTCTCTCAGCAGTCCCTTTATGCCCTCAAACAAATCTGTGACACTTTGTGGTGTTTGTGTGTGTATCGCTTCATTAAGCATGTATCCAATCAGTCACACAGGCAGCAGTTTGGCACATTGCTCGGCAGTTTTCTCCCGGCCTGCAACCCTTCTGTCAGTCAAACGGCTGGAGTTCATTAGAGACACTGAGAGCTGGTGACAACTCCCCACTGATCTGACCTGTGTGTACAAACGCAGGTGATCTGACCCTCTAGGAGGATTTCAACACATTAACAAAGATATTGTGTGTTGCCAAAAGAGGGGACAAAAACAAGTGGAAAGCCATAGTAAAAAAACAAAAAAGGCAGCCTACGGTCTTATAGAGGTTTATAGAGACTGACACATTTGAATAGTTGAAGAAAGAACACCTTCTGTGTGTTCCTGCTGTGGGTTATGAGGCATTAATAAAGCATTTTAAATGTATCTAATTTTCTGCTCTGTAACAAGGCATTTTTATCTAAAAATGTTCAGTGTAAAAAAAAACAATAAAACATATTAGCCATATTTACATTTTTTTTTATTGTAATTTGACTCCTCAATCCGAAATAGATCTATCACTGAAAAACACAAATGAAGAAAAATCTGTTGTGTGACAAGACAGAATTCAGACTTCCCTTTTGATATAATTAGAGTGTAAAATATTAATCACACAAGGTTTAATAATACATTTATGTGTTAAAAATTGAATTATTTCAAATTCTCTTTATGAAATTTTAAAGACATATTATTTAAGGGAGCACTAACAAGCCATTTTATTGATGTAGTATTGTCACATTTAAAGTCTCACCTAACCCCCATTTATTCAGTTTTCACATGTTAGACAAAAGTCTTTAGGAAAGACTAACGGGCCAGTTTAACAGCAAGGTTAAGAGCCGCCACTCCTCCCTCCATGTGTCCATTTAGCAACAGTTCATACACGTCTCTGTAAACTGATGGCTGCAAGAGGGCAGAAAACGAAGGGGTCAATAATTTAGGGAACTTGAAGCTAATTTTAATATATTACCCAACTATGTGCACACATTGTGTCAAAAGTAAGGCCGGAGAGGGATCTGTCATGTGATTCATACTCAGGAAAGAGAATTATTTTCCTGACACATCATAATTTAATACATTTTGAGGAACTCGGCATGACTTTGCCTTGCTGATGGTGGAAGAGGAAGGAGGGGGAGAAAGAGGGAAGATGAAGGATGAGTAGGATATTAAATTATGAAGCACCTTAACAGAGCAATCTGTCTTAGAGAGACATGATTGCCTTACCACTGTAGATTGATGATAATCTGTTTGTAAAGGGCCTTGTAAAGGCTGCACCAGCTATAACAGACAGAAGCTTTGCGCTTCGGCCTGAACCAAGTCGACCGCTGGATGAATCAGCAGGATAATAGATTTTAAAATGAAATGCTTCACCAATTTAAAATAATCTATGCTTTTAGATGGTTTCCAGTAAAACTATTGATAGTTGATTAATGCATTATAGATCAGTATAAATATTGGATTTTGGCTAGGACATAAGAAAGAATGCACATAATCTCTACTGCACAGGCAGTGATTACCACTTTCTTTTCCTGCTGACCTCATATCAGGAGCTAAAACCTTTCACCTTAGTAGCGGTTTAGAGATCATATTTCACAGACATTGAAAGCATATTACCTTTTACAATGATGATTATCTTTAATGCCCAGAACAGTTACAAGTCAGATGTATTTGCTATTGCATCTGAATAGTTGTTATTGATATATATATATACATATATATATACATATATATATACATATATATACAGCTCTAAAATAAAAGTTCTCCTTAAAATATCTTAACACTATATATTCATTAGAAAGTTACTATGACCAGCAAACCTGCTGAGAATCAACAGGCATCTTGGATCAGATTCTGCCTCAAAAATTTAGTGCTGCATCCAAAGCAGACAGTTTGAGGAACTACAAATGTTGTATAAAAGAGAAAAATCACAAACCATTGTAAAAGTATGAACCATGCAAACCCCAACCATTTTAGGTGACTATACTAGTTTTAATATGTGGTTTATTAATATAAACCACATATTGAAACTTTTTTTATGAACAAGCTGTAATAATCATCAATAAAATAAACTCACTGGTGTTTACAATGGAAACTTAACATTGATTCTGTTTGGATAAATCTGCAGAGCTGAGATGGTGGCGTTTGGTGATTAGATAAAGATTTTATGACCAGATAACTGAATCTCTTCGATTAGCTCTCTTCAATGTGGAGGTCGAGCAGCAAGATTCTGTAGCCCAACCTTGATTTGTTTCTCACCTTATACTCAAAACTCAACCAAAGTAGAGGAAACTACATTTCATACTCACCGTCATATTCACCTCCAGCCTGAGCTCACAGGTGAAGTTTGAAAGTTAACGTAGACGTACTGGTAAAATGACAACTGGGCCTTAACAATTTAACTCTCTCTTCAGTATGACAGACAGGTATGGTGTGTCTAATCTCTGCCACCGCTGCTCCAATCCCACTGTTCAATGTGTTCAATGCCCTGCTCAGTCCCTCCACTAGTGAAGATAAACCTATTTTGAAAGTCAGTACTTTAGTTTTTCTGCCGTTGCCCTCTTAAATTCTGCCATGCCAAAGCAGCATTTCTGCCTAAGCTCACCTTAAGGGGGAGACAGGTAAGGTCAGACAGCCTTTTTCCTTTTCTCTCTCTTTTTCTTTTTGTTCTATTCACTGCAGTCACGCTGACTTTGTCTCTCTTGTCTCCATACCTTGAAGCTCGAGCTGAAGAAGGGAACTGTAAACTAGCCTATTGCTGCCAGAGCTTACTTCAGAGAGAAGGGAAGCTTTGGCTGTCTTGGGTTCTCAGGATCAGAGCAAAGAGCAAGGACACTTTATTTCCCAGCACTAAGGAGGAGAAAAAAAAGGTGAAGGAGAAAGGGAAGGTGTATGTGCCAGGGTCAAGTGCTGCAGAGAAAGCCAGGCTGTTATCCCAGTAGAGCCTTTCTCTGCTTGCTGTTAGTGTCTTGTGCAGCCCACTCTGTCCCCAGGCTTTTTCAGCTTTACAGGTTGTGTTGTGGCAAGGGTTTCCACAATCAGCATTTGAAAGATTTTAGAAGTGGAAGAACTGGAGCTGGGCTGTTAAACCAGCAATGCATCAGCAATTCATGAGGTGTGAGAGGTCCAACTGTGGAGGCAAAACATGTGGATTGTTTGACCTTTCTTGTGGAAATGAACAGACATCTCAGTTTAGGAAGCAGACTGTGGAGTTGTATTGGGAATGTGTTTTGTTTTTCAAATGGATTTAAATCTTCAAAATGTGAAACTATTTTTTTCTCACACCCACAACTTAGCGGCTACACTTGCCCTGGTCATTTGAAAAACAGACGGCATGGTGCTATAATCCTGCACCAAAACAGATGCTCCAAAACAGTTTCCTGGAAACAAATAAAAATGTCACACTTTCATGTAATGTGTTACTTAGCTGTGAAATCACACCTCTGCCTTTGTGTGATAATAATGAGAGTAAAAGAAGGAAAAAATATCAGGTAAAAGGAGGTATGTTTGAATTCACACTCTCTGCACAGTCATCCACTGACTCGCAATGGCAGCCCCTAGTGGTGGTGAGGATTACTGCAGATTTGTCAGTGCAAACCAAAGCATTCCTTCTTACTGACTGTACACAAGCTGTTGGTCTGATATTACATTCAGTATTGACTAGCCTGATCTGAACACACTTGACTGTGGGCCTTGAAATTGGAGCTGAAAGAAGAAATGTGTGGGAGGAGGATGAAGAGAAGAGACGAGATCAGCAAGGGGGGAGAGGAAGTAAAGCATTGTCAGTGGGAAGGACAGTAGGGAGGAAGTGAATAACATAATTCACTCAGTATATTTTGAGTTTGGCTGGTTGTTTTTTTCCCCATTTACTTTTCCAAGTGGGAGCTGATCACATCAACGGGAAGGCAAATGGCTCTTTACTAATGACAGTAACACATGCAGTTGCAGGAAAAAAATATGAGACCAGCCTTGCTTATTAAAAAAAAAATTCACATTTGGTGCATTTGTTTTCAAAACAAGGGTGATCTGATAATTTTTGCTGTGACTGTACAGGTGCTACACAATAGTATGCTGCCTTTATGACTATTACATGCTGGTAACCAGTTGTTTGCTTTGGAGTTCCCTGTTCTATTTTGTATAGGCTTCACCCTTTAAGGCTAGCAATATTGGGTTCATTCCTGTACGCATGCACGTAGCACTGAAAACCTTAGTCCATGCCCACCTACTGTGTGGGCCCTACCCTGGGTCAGTATATAATGGGCAGTGCCCATCAATCAGATCCCCTTTTAATTTCAGCATGGAAGCTTTAGCTACAGAGTTGATCCTGTCTTGAACCAAGGTCTTCAGTGGAACTGGTCTGCACATACCAGCTTATCCTTAGTCGGACCTCCACAATATGTGAGGGATACCTTGCCCTCCTTTTCTGGGCTAGCATTGTCTCCTTGACTGCTGCCGGCTGCTTGCTTCCCCAGGAGAAGCTAACCTGCGGAGGTTTTCATCCCCTAGCCGCTAGGAAGTGTTTTCTTTCGGCCACAGTGTTCCACTGGAGCCAGCCTACCTACAACAATCTTGTTTTTTCAGTTTTATAGTTTATTAAATCTACTTCCTGTTCCTCAGCTTTCTTTTTTAGGCTTTTTTTTAGGTTAGAATTCACAGCCTAACCATTTGGAAATAATAAACAACATCCAGCTTGCAAAGCACAAAGCTCCAAAAGTAAGCGTAAAAACTGCTGGGGTGCAGTGGCTCAGATGGTAAGGTCCACACCGTCACCTGTGAGAGTTAGCAATATGTACAGGGTTTGGAACAACATATACTTCAGACAGCAAAACATCAACATGGCTATAAAATCCAGACATGAAAGTATTCACTTGATGGCATGAAAATCCTGATGAAGGTCAAAACCTCAGTGTCAAAAGCACATCTTGGGGCTTCAGCAAAACAGACTGCACGCCCACTGGAGATCCATCTTCCTACTCCCAAACAGCCAAAGCCCCTGCTCACTGCTCCCCAATCCCCAGGAAGCGTTCCAGGAATCGGCTCTCTTTTTATTTAGTACAGCACAAAATGGGGATTTTTTTCTTTTTGTTTTTTAAAATATTGTGTTTTAGTGACAGTAAACATCCGAGTGGGTGAAAGAATGACAGACATAAGCACTCTTTCAAATAGATAAATATAATTATTAAACAAATTATGGAAGTAGCCATGCAATACACGTTACTCATCCACATGAAATCATAGTTTGATTGCCTTTGTTGGGGAATGGTTATCTTATCCTTGTGCACTTGCATTACACATATATTTCCTCTCAATAATTGTCAATTTAATCAATTTGTATACACAGGTTTAGACACAATGCTCCAAGTAGTCCCATGTCAATATTTAGTTTTTTTTATTTAACTACATCTCATTTAACTACTTAAACAAAGAGTGGATAACAATGAACAAAAATAAACACACACATAATGCATTTACAACCAGTCTTCGTTGTGCTCATATAAACTGCCATTGAAACAATAAAAAATGTATTTCAAGCAATAAAATGAAAAAAACCCAATTACATCAGTTTTGTTTTATTAGCTGATAAGTTTTTTTTCCCATTTTTGTCTTTTGCAAGCAAAACGAAACACATCCATTTAAACCTGTTGAGCTCCTTAGATTTAGTCTTTTTCCCGGTCTTAGCTCTTACTTCTAAGGTCTGGATGTATCAGGGGATTTTCCTCTTGTAATTGAACAAGCAACATTTCCCTCTGCTAAGCAGACATACCTTAATTTTTAGCCCACTGATGAAATATCCTTGTTTTAGTTCACTTGTTTTTATTTGATGTATTTGAAATTTGGCATGAATACATTGTACATAGTTTTGATTTGAAGGAAATAATTTAATAGGAAATTGGCAACATCTTACAGTACTTTATCTATTTATTTTTTTAAAGACGAGTGTCTAGAAGCTCAATTTCCTTTTAAATAATTGTAATTTTTTAAGTCAAACTGTGCTACTCCAATGATAAAACAGAAACATATTGTCCTGGAGGATGAATGCAGATCTGAAAAATTACTGTTAGAAATTTTAAGTCAGCAAGAGGAACATTGTTTAAGAGCATTGCTTTGAATTAATGCAGTGGTTTGAAATGGCTTCTGTTATCAGCAAACTCTGCAGGTAGACTAAACAGCCCCAGGGAAAAGGCTGTCTGTGTTTTAATGCTGATGCTGTACAGCTTTCATCGCAGAGCGATGAGACCAAAGCTTGAAGAAATATGCGGTATAAGCATGCATCTGGCAGGTGCAGGAGATATGAAGCACATACTTCAAAGATCAAGGGATGGACAACTGCTGATTTACAAATAGATTATAGTTTTACATCTCTTCACATTTCCAAGCAGGAATTAGAGTAACATAATACATCTACCTAGTGTACCGTTAAATCCCTTTAAATTAATAATGTGGGTGTTACTGAAAGTTTTTAATTTATCAAAGAACAGAATTTAAATCAGTAAAGGGCTTGTGTGACTCACAGATGGTCAGCTGTTGGTCACTTTCTGTCTGCTATGTGTTCTACAGTTTTCATGTTATTTATATTATTGGAAACAACTACATATACCCTGACAAATGATCAGACTTGCATTGTAAAATGAGCCAAGACAACATTTTATTGTAATTAATTTGTGTAACAATCTACAAAGAAAAGCTCTCTAAACATTGGACTATAATAATGACTTTCTCTGAACTTTTGCTCACCTGCCTCAGAAACATATTGCACAGGGATGCTAAACAGCAGTTACAAGTATCCAAGAGTTATGTTTCACTTAATGTTGGGAGGTGCTATGATATTGGGGAATTTATGGATAATAAACAATGTTCAGTGAGAATAATGTCCAAAGTCAAAAACAGAATATTATTTTTTATTAATATACTTCTAAAGTTATTTAATTAGGATTTTCTTTTTTAGAATTGTTTGTGTCATATTTCATTTTAGAAAAATGTAAAAACCAAATACAAAGAAAACACATATTAGACACTATTACACAAACTCATCGAAGAAACATTAAGGATTTTCATTTTCTGGAGCATGATCATGTCAAAACAGTAATTTTCTATACCCCTTATTCCAATTCAGGGTTGCAGGGAAGCTGGAGCCTATTTCAGCAGATAGAAGGCAGGAGGCTGGGTACACCATGGTCAAGTGGGAAGTCTAGTTATGTGAAAACCCCCAAATTTAAATTCATTGATAATTTAACCACTTTAGGCACAGGTGCTTTTTGGCTATGTATGTCCCTGTTTCCTAAAAGTTATTTTCTAGTATATCCTAGTATTTGGAAACTAGTCACTTCAGTGTCACTTTAACGTGAGTCTTCCACTACAATCTAAGATCAGTCATCCTAACGACATCAGTTTGATCTTGCTTATACACAAAGCTAATTAAATGTAGCAGGGATATATGTATTAATGTCTGTATGGATGGATGAATGTATGGTCTGGTAAATTTTAAACAATGTAGTAGCTCAGTAAGGTGATGCAATAAAATACTGTTTCAAGTTATCATCTGGACATTTGTACCCGTTTTGGTGGGAAAAAGTCAATCACTGGATGATGATGAGGGAACAGTAGTTTGTTGATTGTTTTTCCAGATATGAATGAAACTTAAAGTTGTCAGCATTAATCAAATCCCAATCATTGGGCTTCCCTGTATGTCTTTCAAAAACACCTTCTTATGTACAACATTAATCTATAAGGTGTGCAGAATTATTAGGAAAATAAGTATTTTGACCACATCATCCTCTTTATACATGTTGTCCTACTCCAAGCACTACAGGTTTGAAAGCCTACTACCAATAAAGCATATCAGGCGATGTGCATCCGTGGAATGAGACAGGGTGTGGTCTAATAACATCAACACCCTATAGAAGAGAGATTTGTTCTGAAATGTCAAAAATAGTGAGATGTCTTGCAGGGGGATGCCGCACTCTTAAAATTGCCAAACTTTTGATCATTGAAGGATCAAGCGGGTCGCAAGAAGCGTACTGAAAAAAAAAACAAGGCACAAAATAACTGCCCATGAACTGAGGAAAGTCAAGCGTGAAGCTGCAAAGATGCCATTTTCCACCAGTTTTGCCATATTTCAGAGCTGCAAAATCACTGGATAAGCACAAGGTGTGCAACATTAAGGGACATGGCCCAAGTAAGAAAGGCTGAAAAACCACAACTGAACAAGAAATACAAGATAAAATGTCAAGACTGGTAAATGGTATTGTACTTATATAACGCTTTTCCAGTCATGTTGACCACTCAAAGCGCTTTACACTACATAGTATACATTCACACACTCACACCCCGATAGACACATTAGGGGCAGATTAGGGTTCAGTGTCTTGCCCAAGGACACTTCAACATGTAGACAGGCAAAGCATGGAATCGATCTCACAACTTTCTGGTTGAAAGACAACTCCTCCTCCACTTGAGCTACAGTTACCCAAGACAGTGGGCCAAGAAATATCATAAGACTGATTTTTCTAAGGTTTTTATGGACTGGTGAAATGAGAGTTAGTCTTGATGGGCACCAGTAAAGGGCAGAGAGCTCCACTCAGACGCCAGTAAGGTGGAGCTGGGGTACTGGTATGGACTGGTATCATTAAAGATGAACTTGTGGGATCTTTTCGGATTGAGGATGGAGTCAAGCTCAACACCCAGTCCTACTGCCAATTTCTGGAAGACACCTTCAAGCAGTGGTACAGGAAGAAGTCGGCATTGTTAAAGAAAAACATGATTTTCATGCAGGACAATGTTCCATCACACACATCCAAGTACTCTACTGTGTGGTCAGAAAAGGCCTAAAAGACGAAAAAATATTGACATGGCCTCCTTGTTCATCTGATCTTAACCCCATAAAGAACCTGTGGTCCCTCATCAAATGTGATATCTACCGGGAGGGAAACCAGTACACCTCTCTGAACAATGCCTGGGAAGCTGTGGTTGCTGCTCCACACAATGTTGATCGCAAACAGATCAAGACATGGACAGAATCTATGGATGGGAGGTTGTTGAGTGTCCTCGCAAAGAAAGGTGGTTATATTGGTCACTGATTTGTTTTTGAATGCCAGAAATGTATATTTGTACATTTTGAGTTGTTATATTGGTTTCTTTGGTGAAAATAAATAGGTGAAATGGGTATAAATTTGTTTAAGTTGCCTAATAATTATGCACAGTAATGGTCACCTGCATACAAAGATATCCTCCGAAGATACTAAAACTAAAAAAATACAACTCGCCTAATAAGCCTGCAAAGTTTTGTGTGAAAATTAGTCAATAGCATGGGTGCTCAAGAGGGTTTAGCTTATGTGCTGTGCAGCAATCTAAAAATACAAAGAACTGTTTTCATGTTTTTTAAATTAACCAAATACAGAGTATGCTATTTCATGTTTTGAATGAATTCCTCTAACTTGCCAGCTTGTAATGTCTGCTTGAAATGGACATATGGTGGCTCCACAACAAGACATCATAATTCACCTCCTATGGGTTAGCAAGTGTCAACATCTGCTGGAATGTTTTAGGGGTTTGAGAAACATCCATTGCTCTGTGGTGAGCCTCATGGGGTAGTATACTTGCAATGGTTGTCAATTTATTGGTGCAGAAATCTAATAAAGTCGGATTTGAGCAGGACTGCTACTAAGACAAACAATCACTGCAGTTAATCGTCATGTGTTTTTATTTAGTGCAAGCCAAATACATTCACATAGCAAAGCTGCAGCACATAAACACAACATTTATAGCAAAGAAAAGGCAGTAAAAAGGCTCTACAAATAGTAATGATGGTACAAATATGAGCTTGAGTGTGTTTCATGCCTGTTCACTTAAAAGCACATCATTTTCAAAACTGCACAATGGCGTCAACTCACTTGGGATGGTTCCTCCTCCAACGAGTGGTGGGATTACTGTAAGCTGATTTTCCATAATTTACCCTCACCAAGTGGAAAAGCACAATCCGGATTCGCCTTCCTAACTCCCTTTCCTTATCTTGTTCCCCTCGTCATTGTTGCCCTTATAACGAATATGAGTTATGCCTTCAGGCCTAAAGCTGTGAATGGGTTAGATTTGAAGTTGGCAAAGCTCATTGTTGGTTGAAGCAGTTTCTTTGTGATGTTTTAATAGCAAACATGTCTATGTTCTTTTTTGCACTACTGGTTTTTCAGGAATGGCACACTGTGACATTACACCATTACCACATTTTTATATCATGTTTAACATCTGCAAGAGGACAGCTGATGATCCCCATTATTTTCTCGTTGAGTGGATTTTCCACTGAATCCACACGCGCACTTCCACGTGTGCTCATGAGGCAGCTGAAGCTGCTGTTTTTTAGGGACTTCATGAAACTGGATTGGCAGTTCTGCACAATCACAAACAGCCTTCTGTAGACCACCATTTATTGAAAAACATTGCACTTTCCTCAAATGCTGAGCTCCACACTGTTCCAGTATTTCCAGAACATTGACAGGAAGATAACATGGTGTCAGAAAAAGAAAAATGTGCTTGCAGTTTGATGATGACTTCATTCAATCTACCTTAAAATCCAACTTTGTGACTGTAATCTAAACTGAGAATGTTGATTCTGTACTCTTAACCCATTGCTTTCACATGGAAACACAAATGTATATCCTAATTCAATATTAAAACCACAAAAATGGTAAATAGTTGTCACATTTTGGGCTGTCACAATCTTCAAATAAAATTTACACATTTTAAATCACAAAAAGCAATGAATAAAGCACCTTATTACAGTAAAATGTGTGTGCCGAAGTTCCCTGAAAAAACACCGCACTTAACGGCAGGTTTAAAAACATTTTGGAAAGGCTAGAAATTCCCTGAGCTCAGCACAGATCATCCAAAGAGTATGCTACAGTTAGCAATTGTCCGCATTAAGTTTCGATGTGTGGTTCTTGAGATACTTGAATAAGTACCAACCCTGTGGAGTTTGTTTCTTCAGAAGTTGATGCACAAGAAGAACATTTAGCGAAGGTCCAAATATTTATGTTTATTTCATTCACCAAAAGTGAATAAAAATCAAAATGTCAATCAAAATCATCATTAACAGGAGGCATTGTGAAATGGTTGTTTTTTCAAAGTGAGCAGTGTAACTTTGTTCTTTCTTAATGTAGGTTAAAAATCGGATCCCTTTGAAATGGCCATGCTTCGGAATTTGCCTCATTAACATGTTAACGTGAAAACACTCTCTTTGTATCTTAGCAGCGAACAACCTCAAAATTTATTAAAGCAAAATTTGTAACTCAATTATTCTTCTCTGACTAGATTGTGCAGAAATGTAGTGTTGCCTGAACATTTACCTTGGGGACAACAATCAGTAGTAGTGTTCTGTAAATCGTCTATCAGGGGATGTGTATGTAAGCTACAGCAACACAAAGGGAAAGTGTTGCACTCTATCCTACCACCTGTGCTGAACCCCACTTTTTTTTTTTTTTTTTTTAAAAATCACTACTTTCAGAGATAATTTACATAACTCATTGCTTTAAATTTGATATTAGGCAAAGTATTGAGCAATCATGTACTATTTTGTCAACAAGCAGTTAAGTTCATTTTCAGAGGACAAGTGTGAGTTGTTGTTAGCTAACTAACTAGCTCAAACATAGCCATAAATGATGTGGCACGACATTTTATGTCATTACTAGTGTCGGGGATAACAACAACAACACATATTTAAAAAGTAAAGTAGTGCAATACACACTTTGCACTTAAAATATCAGTAATGAATTTACTTTACTAAACTGTAAGAACATGCTGTCTTGTGTTTCTCAAGCCGTGTTTGTCTGGGCGTAAACATTTGACCTGATTAAGCTAGGGGTGCCTTAGTCTGGTCCTCAAGCCTTACCATCCTGCAACTTTTAAATTCAACCAACACACCAAAATCAAACAGCTGAATGCCCTCACCTGGATGCCATTCAGCTTTAAAGAGGCTGTGTAATGAGCCATTCAATTGATTCAGAAGTGTTGAAAAAAAAATGTATTATAAAGCTGCAGGAAGGTAGATTTTGAGGACCGGACTTGGGCACCCCTGGTTAAGTATTTCGCGCATACCCTGCCTGTATATATGTCTTTGCCTGGGCACGCTGCAATAAAGACTGATTTAAGCGAGGTAACTGCATGTGTGTTTACTTCTAGACTTAAAAGAATAAAACAAGAAAGCTTGGAACTCAACTTTTTATTCTAGTCAAAGTCCTTTATTTGACTTTACAGATCAATGGAAGGTAATTCTTCCATCTGTTATATCAGCTGGCCTCTCTGATGTACGGAATTCCGATATCAGAGATCTGACAACACTGATGGCAAAGAAGATGATATTTCATAACAAATATAATTTCCCTTTAATGCACTTACAACACAGACCTGAGCAGAACATTAGATCAGTGGGGTGGTGCGGTTCTTCCAGAAAAGCGTTAATAGTGCTAATTTAAATGAGAGCATTAGTTGATGAAGTGTTGATGAGCCATGGGGGAATTAAGCCTTACGAAGATTTTAGCTCTGGCATGACAGCATGACCTCATCATAGCTTCCTTCATCTTGTTTATGGAGTTTTCTGTGAGGCATACTTCTTGCAGACAGCACATATCTGCACAGTATATGTTCCATGTGTCGGCAGGGTAAATTAACATATGGGAAAGTAAAGTAAAAAGTAGTGACACTACTATTCAAATGCAGTAAACAGTACAGTAATATCATTCTACAGAAGTGATGTGTAATGAATTACTAATTACTTTTTCTTAGTTACTACTGTAGCACTTAGTTCACAGCATGCTACCACAAGCAAGTAGTTAGATTTTTTTGTTTAAGCCTAGTCAAGACAAAACATTTTTTTCACTGCAAACCCAAACAAAGATTGAGAAAAGGTGTAAGCATATTCATGCACCTTGCACAGGAGCCAATGTAGTTTGGACAGGGTAGAGAAGACATAAGAGTTGGAGTCAGTAGGACTAGATTTCACAAACTTGTTATCAAATTTACCTTATTCAGTCTTTTCAAACCCTTTAGACAAGTGTCATGATAAACCAACCATTTCTATTGATTTCCACCAGCTGGTTGAAATTTGGGGCTTCAGTTACAGCTAGTTTTTCAACTTTTCTAGCAAAGCAATTGCTAACGATTTTGATGGTACAAATGCTGCAGTAATATTTTCACAGAATGATGCGGAAATGAATCGAATTCCCAACAATTAAACTATAAATTTTCTAAACATATTTGTTAGAATATGTAAGGTGTTGTGAATATATTCTGTCGGCTCATCTTTGGATTAAAGATAAAAAACATTGTTTTACAAGGTATGTACAACTAAACAAAATTTTAATTAATCAAAATCTGACAGTTTTGCAGAATACTTATACTCAAAAATGTAAAAAGAACAGAAACAGCCAGCCCCATAGGCAAATTGAGGTTAGCTGCCACTCACCTTTCAGCATGTTCTATTGATCTTTATTACTTCTCATATTTTCATTAGCATTCTCCTAGCTGATTCTTATCTGCCCATTTTTCCTCCACTATTTTGTGTCTGGCAGTGTTATGTGAATATCTGGATCAAGCTAGCTCTAGCTGAATGACACACTGCATGCCTCAGCTTTGGTTAGTTTCACAGACTACACAGTTGAGAAGACGGTGCAGATAAATCAATACACTGTAAATAATGCATAGGTGGGAGATATTTTGTAACAAATTTATGAATCTGTGAGTGCTGAGAAAACATTTCCAGACAGATTGGTCAGTGCCTTTCAGTGGTGTTCAATTTAACGTCATGCTGTATTCTATTGATGAGTGAAGCATGAGTAAACATACTGACTCTCCTACTGTATTTTTTTAGAGCATGGCATAATCTTCCCTTCACTTGTCTTTCCTCCGTATGAGTTTAGCTGCTCTGGCTGTGTCAGCTTTTCTTATCTACTGTCTTCTCTCCTCACATTAGACAGATCTTAACCAATGAAAAGCCATTTTATTGACTTCAACTGATCAGCCAGTTACATTAACGTGTCCTTAGAAGGACGCTTGTTCCAATGTAATGTTTACCAAACATAAAGAATGATGAAGTGAAGAAGTAACTTGTCACACATTTGCAGTGCCAGCATATCTTCTAGTATTGAATCGATCTCTGAATTATTGTTTCGCTTCCCCAACGGATGCTGTGGTGTGGATGGCTGTAAGCACAAGCACTATCAGAGGCTTTATATCTATATTCAGATCTTTTGGCATGAAGAAAAGGAGTACTGGGTTCCCACCCAGAAAAGTAACTGCTTTGTACATTCTTCTTCCTTATATAACACTTGTTGAGCACAGCCAAGTCTGCACCTGGAGTCCTGCCTAATGTGGTAGGTCTGAACCTCGATACCCTGGTACTCAAGACTTGCTCCTGTGGAGCCATGATCAGTGCCTCTTTGCTTCCCTTCAGTCCAGTTCTCTCTGGTAGGACTTGTTCATATCAGCCACTTTGGCTATCTAATGGTGTTGCATCCAAGCTTGTACTGCTCTCCTAATGGTGTGCATAACCAAAATTAGACAGACAGCCAAACTCCATGAATGATAAACGTGAGAGTCAGGATGTAGTTTCTCAAGCTCCAAAGTTTATTGAAGACTCTTGTTGTCAGACAAGATGTAAAACTGAAATAATAACAAAAACTACCAATTAATTTCTTATACAGTAACAAAAAAATAATGTGCAGGCATCTTAAATATCCTGCGTACATGCTACAATGAACATTGCTTATGTTAGGTAATGGTAACTGGTCAGTATCTAAATAAAAATACTGCAACATAAAAAATGTCCACCAATATACATCAAAACTTAAAGATATCTTCATAAATAATGATTTTACTTACAGACAATCTTGACTATGGCTCAAAACAAACGGATGGCAAAAGATGAAAAGACAGCTCCATGCTATGTTGACCACTTCACTGAACAAACATGTGCTAAACTGCTTCCTGTAATACCACAGCTGACCAGCTAACCAACAGGGGGTCGCTAAAACACCTGAAACATTAAAGTCCCTGAGAGGCAGAACAGGGCTTTTCCTCCCATGATGGTTCATCCATTTCAGTCTCCAGGTTCCAGTGCTGAAGATATTCACTAAATAATTTATGCGTTGAGTCAATCTTCCTAATGTATTCATGGAGCTTGGATGTTTAATCCTTCGATAGAGGCCCTACTGCCCACTAGTCCTTGGACTTCCTCTTGGTGCTTAGCATATAGCCTCTGGATGCTGAACTTGGGTTGGACTCCTCCATGCATGGTAAACAACTTCCAAGTTTTAACGTTTGTGGTCTAAACATCCTGTTTTGGCCAGTTTATTATCTCTACAGGGTATCTGATTACTGGCAGGGCATATTTTTTAATTGCCCGGATCTTAGCATTGAGATGACTTCTATTTACTTGCCTCACCTGTGAACGATATTTAGTTGTGGCAGCTTTCTTTGTTAGCTTCTTCATGTTGCCATTGGATTGTGGTATACAAAGGTACTTTTAGCTCTCCTCCACATCTGTTATCCTGTCCTCTGGGAGTGAAATGCCCTCCTGAATGACATTTCAATGTCACTGTTGTAGATCCTCTTGGTGTGGCTCAGTGAGCCATTGTGTCAAGCATTCCTAGTGTACAGCAAGATGTCATCCATATAGCTGAAATATCTGATGGTGGTCCCATTTTTGAGTCTGTATCCATAGCCAGTCATGTTAATTATTTGGCTTAGTGGGTTCAGACCTCTGCAGAACAACAGCGAGGACAGGGCATCTCCTTGACATATACCACATATGATAGAGATTTGTGCTATTGGCTTGAAGTTGGCCACCAGGGTGGTCTGCCACAGCCTCATTGAGTTTGCAACAAATGCTCCTAAAGCACTATTGTAAAGCTTCAGAAATTCCAGGATTTATGTGTGCATTAATCTTGGCATTGCCATAGGCTTTCTAGTAATCAATCCAGGCATCACATGTCTGATTCTGCAGTCTCGGGTGACTCGGGTGTCAACCAGTGGCTTGTTTTTGTCTCCTCTGGTCCATTAACAAATACCTCTTTTACGTCTCTGTTATGTAATGATCCATTTGCCCACTTATCATATCTGCTATGATGCCCAGGAGTAGCTTCCATGTTGTAGAGAAACAGGTTATTGGTCGATAATTGGATGGGACTGTTCCCTTCTGGAGATCCTTCAGTATCAGGATTGTCCCTGGGTTAGTCATTCAGAGTGTGCGTCCCATTCCACAGTTGCTGGTTCATTTGTGCTGCTAGGTGCTTGTGGTGTAAAGTCAACTTCTTAATCCAGCAGGCATGGGCAATGTTAGGACCAGATGCTGACCAGTTCTTCATACCTGAGATTCTGTGCTAAATATCAGTCACAGTGATTATTATTATTATTAATAATGATAATAATAATAATAATAATAACAACAACAATAACAATAATAATAGATACTTTATTAATCCCCAGAGGGAAAATCATCTTTCCAGAACAGCCAAAACCAAACACACAGTAGACATATACAGACATATACAGGTAATGACTGTTCTGAGGTGCAGCCAGCGTATCGCAACGCGCCTTTGCAGGTGGGGGGCAGAACACAACACATGGGTAGTAAAAATAATTATAATGTGGTGCAGCAGTATGTCACTTATTGTTGCTAGTGGGTGTCAGGGTTGACCGGCTCTACTCTTAGCCATTATCATGTCTTTTAGCTACTCTCTCATCCATCACTATAGTCAGTGGGGCCTGGTACCCAATCTCTTTCTAGGGGGAGTTGATGTTAGCACTATCTTTTGACCTGGCATACTGAAGTATTCATTTTTCCCGCAACCTTTTCATATAGCCCCCACTGACTAGGATGTGCATTCAAACATTGCTTTGTTTGCAATCTCATTCATTGCCTACAAAGTTAATTTTCCAGTAGCCCACTTGTCGTATTTGATGCAAACCTTGTTGAGTCGGGACATCTCTGTATTAGGTTACACTCGTTATGAGGTGTTTAGCCAGTAGAATTAAGGGTTTTGCCTTTTGAGATGGAAATTCATTCAGTCATTTTCTTAACCTTAGACCAATTAAGGGTCATAGGGAAGCTGGAGCCTATCCCAGCAATTAATTGGGAGAGCGACATGGTACACACTGGAAAGGTTGCAAGTCCATCACAAACAATCATTCACACCCACATTCATTCCTAGGGAGAATTTAGAGTGACCAATTAACTTAGCACACGTCTTTGGTTTGTGGGAGGCAACCAGATTACCTGGAGAGAACCCACACATATATGGAGAGAACATGCAAATTCGGCACAGAAAAAAACAGTTTCAGACCTCCTTCCAGCCGAGGCTTGATCCAACAACCTTCTTACTGTTAGACCTACTGCATGTTATTAGGAGACAATAGTTTTTTCATGCACACAAGCATAAAAAGGTAGTAATTGGGTAGTGTATGAAAAAAATATATACAGTATATATAACCTGAAAATTGACTTATTTTTGGGCTCCCCTTAAATTATCAACTGATTGTCTTTTGTGGAGCTCATTTCCTTTGAAGGAGAGCTAAGCTCCTCTTCCTATTAATTCCAACCATGAAAGCAAAATATTGTATGTCCTTAATTCTTAATTGTCTCCAGAAAAGTTTGTACATTTACCACGTGGGGAATAAGTGGGTATTAGTTGCAATTCTCTGTTTGATTGCAGTTACTTTATATGATAAATGAATCTCTATTTAGATTTACAGGCCTCAAACGTCCAAGTTGAGCTGAATACTAGGGCGGCTGTAGCTCAGGTGGAAGAGCAGTCGTCTTTCAACCGGAAAGTTGTGAGATCGATTCCAGGCTTCGCCTG
>JBAMHX010000006.1:11992522-12011576 GCA_037177515.1 Pseudomugil tenellus | reverse complement strand
GAATGAATGAATGAATGAATGAATGAATGAATGAATGAATGAATGAATGAATGAATGAGTGTTATGAATGGAAATAAACATGTCCAAATATGTAGGATTAACTAAATAAAGTGATACATCCTGCTTATTTTAAAAGAAACAAAATAAATGCACAAGATCAAGCAGATCTACAATGAAACATCTGAAAAGCAGGTGAGCAGACCTGAATGCGACCGAACGACCGTCAGAACAACAGTGGGAGTCATACTAATCAGAGGATAACAAATGACCACAACATGGTGGAGGAAAGAGACCTTTATATCCAAACCACAATCCACCAGTTGCACATCACCTGGAAAGATTTCTTCCCAAGTTGTCCCCTTTTCTCTCAGATGTGTTTATCCAACATATTCATTGCATTGTATCACAAGAGAAAAGCAGGATGATAATCCACTGACACACGTTTTTTTCTGTTGATCATGAAAGCAAAAAGGAGAGCCACTGCTGAACCGATGTAAACAGGTCTTGCTTCCCTAATATGGCGAATCAATCCCACAGTTCTGTGTGTGGTGATGTTGATGATCCACACACACGCTCAGTCTTTCACAGGGATTCTGCTTTTAGGAACAATACCATGACCAATAGTTTATTGATATTAAGATATATGTGCAAGTATAAAAGTGGGACATTGTTACATTGTTTTAATAAACAAACACAACAACTGATGCTGAATGTCGTCTCCTTGCAAGCCTTACAAACACCCACATTCGCAGAAGAAAATGTAGAGGACATGACCTCGGTGTCCTCAGTGGTGGTTTCAGCCCTGCTAATTACTAACTGTATTAATCCTAATCAGGCTTTCCAAGAATAAATTAGCTGCTCTTATTTAATAGCCCCTTGCAAGTCAGGAATTAAATTCTCATTCCTTTTTGCTCCACTCTTTACATCTTTCACCTTTGTCTGTTTTTCCATCCAACAAACTTTTTGTCATACTTCCCCATTGAACTTTTCAGATGGGAACAGGCTGTCCAATCATACAACTATTTCTGACACTGCCCTTGGCAAGTGTCTCGTAAAAGTGAGGGCAGGCATGTGTTCTCGCTGCAGTTTAACATTGTGTTCCTGATGTAGCTAAAGCGGCTCCATTTTAGATGAAGCCTACATGATAAGGAGCAGGTATGAGGACGTGTTTATGTGTGAAGATCTGGGACTGCTATTGTGCATCTAACAATAGTGTTTGATTAAGGTGATTCAGCCATAGAGGGAAAAGCAAATTTACCTGAAATAAAAAAAGGTGAAAATTAGAAACATCCAGCACATGTTCAGTGCATGTTCATTCATTCATCCCATGCCGACAGCACAAAAGCTAATAGTTTCACATGTGCAGTAGTTGAGATAGCACATTTTGTACTACGGTTAAATGTTTCACCAGGCCTCTGTTGTTAGTGATGGTTTATTAATTAGGATAAGGTGTAATTGCACTGAGTTTTGTCCTGTGGTCATATTAGTTTGACCAACTGTTTTGCTATCTTTAGCCTCTGAAGGCTTCATCATTTAGAGAAGTTTTTAGCATGAAGACTGAATGTAAATGTCATCTTCAGTGTTCACCAAGAAACTGCAAGAAGAGGTGTTGTTTATCTGATGCTCATCATCTGAGACTCTTGCCTGAAGGATATCATGCTGGGGTGATGTTAATAGTTGCATTTTCATTACTGTTTTTTGCAAAATAAAAGTGATATTTGTAAAATTTTGAAAAACTACAATTTCAATATGCAGGTGTTTCCATTAAACAGTGTTTGGGACCTAAGCTGCAAATCTCATAGGAACTTGTCAGATGGACGCAAATTTTCTACAATTGCGGTGCATACAATGTTACCACATAGCATTATTTTGGGGTTTTCTACATGCAGAGACAATTTTTCTACAGTTTTTCAAAGAATTCCAATTTAATTTCCCTTTCTAATTAACTGTAAAACTCTGCATTTCCTGTTTGTTTCCATACCATACTCCATATCTTAAGTGGTATGCATCTTAACTGGTCACATGACATACCAACATCATGTCCGGGGACACAGAAATTCAACAAAAATGTCTTCTTTACACGTTTGCAGGAAACCTCTATATCCAAATGAATGCAAAAGCTACCTCAAAAGAGCATAAAAAACCTTTTAGTGATATTTCAGAGTTTTTCTTAACTGATGGTGTTTCCATTACCGGATTTCTAATGTGGTTTTTAGGTTCTGCGCAAATTGGGGAAGTAATAGAAACGCACCTAACAAAATATAAACTAGATGCATTCTACCATATAGCAAAGCAGAGGCTTTAAGGAAAAGCTTAAACGTCATGCGGCAGCTCAGCTTTCAGAGCAAATCAGAAGCCTCTTAATTAAACACGTGCTATGACCTGTTGTGTTAGGCACACACTTCCAAATAGTGACTTTGTTGACTTTTTTAGATTCTTGACTTAATCTAACATTATCTAAGTCAAGAATGTAGGGCACCATTAAAAAAACTGGGAAAGGTAGCTAAATAATTCAGTTGCAGTCCCCAGCCTAATCAAGTTCATATGTTGTTACAATATGCTGTTAAAATGTTACAATAACCAGTAGGGTAAGGTGACAATTTTCCCTTAAAAATGTTTAAGACTCTAGTAGGGTCATCCTGTCGGTGAGACCCACAGTTAGCTTCAGAGCGGAGCATCGATTCACTAATTCTATGTGAACATACAAAGAAAATTTGCATAGTAAAATAAAAAGGCAGCGTAGTCATCGGTCTCTTTATGTAAATGATTTTTTTTTATGGGAAAACTAAGAGCACATGAACACACTGTAGTGATAATATGGGAGGTTAAAACAATGCATCTTCAGTAGAGGTGTGGTCTCGTCTGTAATACAATGCAGGATGTTAGTTTTTTAAGGTTATCATCATTTGAAAGATTAGATTTTTTAAAAATTGTAATTATAATAAAAAGTGAAAACAGATTAACTAATTATTAAAATGGAATGATCCTATTGGTTCTGTTCTCCCTTTGAAAGGCACTGCTTTCCTTGGCACTACACCACTTCTCTTAACTTACCTGAGGATTACTTTGCATTCATGGTGCCCATCCAAACAAGAAGCCTGAGAAGTAAAGTAAAGAAGACTGCAGACTCGCATTGCCATAGCGTTTTTAAAATATTAAAATAATAAACCCAAATAAAACAACAAAGCTATAGGATACATACTTAAAAAGAGAATAAATACAGACTTATGTGAAATCAGTCTTTCTGAAACGTTACATAAAGATTGTCTAGTTGAAACAGATGAGCAACAAGTTATCTAAGGACAAGGCTTTCAGACAGCAGTGCTTCTTGCACAGTAGTTTGAAGCATCACATAAATAAAACTCTACCTTGCTAGTGGCATTTTTTTTCTATGAGTTTTGCCTCATAGTTGCACAAGATAAAAACTCTGAAATCCAAATTCATTCAATGTTTTCTATGGGGTATCTATTAACTCTTACTTTTAAAATGAAATGTTCTAAACTAAAGGAAACGAAACTGCATGGGGGTTAGTTCAACAGCAGATCAGTACATTGGAACATGAAGAATTTCCCATATGATCCAAGCCCTTTATATTAACTTCTAACGACCTAAAGGAAACACAGAGGAATGGATAGACTACAAAGCCTGGAGGTTTAAATAGTCTGCTTGGATTGAATCGTCCACTTCTCGCGTCAGCAGTGCATCTGTGATGTAAAAGCAACCAAAAGGAATCCGTTGTGGTATTCCTGTTATTGTAAGTGTGTGTGTACCTTATACTTGCACCAGTTACTCTCCTGTCCCTTCTTCTTCATTGGATCTTCATTACATTCCATTACAGTCATTTAGTAGACGCTTTTCTCCAAAGCGACTTACCTCTGAGATGGCTCTAAGCCATCTTAATTGTCACGTAACAGCTCTGACACAGCCCCAGAATCCATCCGTTTGCTTAGAGTACAAGGACAGATCACTAAATTTCAGGTGTTTTCTGCCTCCTCCTTTAGCAGGTTTTCATACCAGTTGTCTTGACGGATTATGGTTTATTCCCCCTGTTCAGTTGCCAGATGATTGCTGCTCAGTTCTTTGCAATATTTTAAGGCATTTGTTGCAATATTGGGTTGTGATTAGCATTTGGGGTTCTTGTTGATGTCCTGTTCATGTTGAAGAAGAGTACAAAGATTGCCAGTCCCTGACTATTCTCCACCATGGTATTATTATAGGTAATTTGCTAAAACATTATATTATTCTAAAAGTTTCAGAAGCAAATTCTTAAATCAATATGATATATGACATTCCCTTTATAATATTTAGTCCCAAAGTAGAGCACAAAAGCAAAGAGAGCTTCTGTATGAATCAATAGAAGCAATCCAATTGTTTAAAATATGTCTTGTGAGATTTTTTTGTCAGACCTCTATTCCCTTTAGGTGCCACATTTCTTTCACAGTGGCCTTTGTACAACACATGCTCTGTGTCTACCTTTGGCTTACAGGGAATTCTCCTAAAGGTCACATTAGGATGGCAAGCCAAACAAAGTGGAAGAGGATAATCCCCTTGTAACGCATCAAACCCCTCTTGACTCAGGAATCAAAGTGCATACCTGTAAATGTATGGACCCACAAAACTGCCAAGTTTATCTAACTTTATTACTTTACAAAGTGCAAAAGCAATTGTACTGCAGTCCGACGCAGTATGAGCTAGTAATCTAACAAAAGAAGTAAGACTAGATTGATATATGTAAATACATTTTCATGTTATTTAATCAAATGTTCTTAAACGATCAAATAGGATGTTAGCAGTAAAGCTTAAGTGGTATATTTGGACAATATTTTATATTATACTCATCAAACCAATTCTTGAAAAGTTAATAAATGAACATCAAAACAAGCCTGATGCATTTTGAAAACTGTCCTGTGGATGACTGAAGTTTAGAAACAGGGTTTGGCCTTGATGGGGAAAACAGCTTTTGTTTAAAAACAAACCAAAAAAAAAAAAGGAAGAATTTTAATAGAAGATTTTCATTTTTCAAAAGAAACCCACTTGCCTTTTTTTTTTCATTCTGGTGGAAAAAGCAGGTTCTACACATGCAATAAAAGTTTTACATGCTCAACAAGTACCAACATTCCACTCAGGAATATTAAACCACAGATGAACATTAAATCCATCAATTCAAGCAGATTTATGATCTGAAGAATAAAAATGCCATAACACCAAATAGCACCAAAGTGGGTGTTAATATGAAAGGGAAATACAGACCAGACAAACTGAAATCACCCATTAAAGGGACGGTTCTGACTGTAACTCGAACAACGTTCAGGTATTCACTTAATATGATTAATAACATTACCTTATTTCAAAAGTGGACCATTTTTCTTGTCAGATTATAATGCATTGCTGAAAAAATGTAATTGAATACTGTAATAGTTTATTTTGGCAATTTCTTACTAATAATTAAATTAGCAGTCCGACTGCAGATATTTATGATGTCCTCTACTGTTTGATTTAGTGCTTGTGTTGTTCTTATTCTCAAATGTAAGTCGCTTTGGAGAAAAGCGTCTGCTAAATGACTATAATTGTAAATAATGCCTAAAGTCAAAATTCAAGGCTGTGGTTTACGACTGTTTGTCAATAAAAATAATTATCACTTTTTTAATGTCATTTGAATGCTTTCAATTTAGGTAAAATGTCAGGTATTTGCATAGATCCAATACTTCTACCCTGTTTCAGTCAGATCCAGGATACAATCAGTAAAATAAGCAGTGGAAGGATGGTGCTTTTAAACTATTTAATCTAAAACTATGAAGATAAAAGATTCAGTTTCAGCCTGTATGTTTCATGTATGTTTAGTGTTTTATTTTCTAGTCTGGGTGAAAGAATGCAACAGTATAATTACAGGAGAGCTATACTGATGTCATTCTGACCTTAGTAAACCATCCTCTAAGACCTTGGTCTTGTTGTCGTAGCCGAAGCAATGCTGGCATCCTTCCATCAGGGAAATGTTTAAGAACAGGCATCTGATTGACGCACGTGACCTTATTCTTTAAACAAAGCTCCCCTATCTGACTAGGGCACAATAGTTTCAAACTTCTGTGGGACCACATATCTTTGGAGATATTCTCCCCGGGTTACGACCTTGTATCATGTCTGCATGTCTTAATGTTTTGTCCCTTCATGTTTTAATGTTTAATGTATGTTCAACTTCTTTTATTCTTTATTATTAAATTTATATTCTTCTCAATCTAATGAAACCAGTGTCCTCATCCTTGACAGATATAACAGTCATCTACATTATATAGTTTTTTTGCATACTGTATGTCTGAAGAGAAAATTTATGTTAAAACCTAGAAAATATTAAAAAACAACAACAAAACACTTTTCTTGTTTCATTTGAATCTTTAATTGCGCAAATAAAAATTAAAATAATTAATAAAGGGAGTAAACAATTAGAAACAAACAATTAAAAATAAAATATACAGTTATTACATTACAGAACAATATTTTGTATAATATAAATTGACCACAGGTAACAAATGTATGGTGACTCTGTAGTCTCTCTTTTTTTCATGAAAGCTAAATGAAACCATTTTTGTTAGTTTAAGCATACTAAACAAACAAAACATAGTTTGTAGCTATCCAGATACATTTGTCTTATTGTTGCTTTCCTGTCACAAAGCATTATTTGGTCCACAAATCTCAAATATACAACTTAAACCAACTTGCAGATACTGTAGAGAATTTTTTCTCGGAAGTATGAGATTCATAGTGTAAAGGTTTTCTTCTGTGTAAAAGAAATAAATGACTAATTTAAATCTAGATGTGTATTGTGATATGTGGGTAGATTTTATGTTATAAAGCATAACTTTTGTCTTTCTCACATTTGTTATGGATTTGTTTTTGAAGTTGGAAATGTCTAAAATAGCTTATTAGCATAACTTGTAATTGCTTTGACTATATATGTCACTTCACAGCTTCTCTTTTCTATTAGGTGCAAATGAGATAAATCCAGTGACAAGCACCTCTTGATCTGCCAGTGAGGGAATGACACAGCCCACCAACATACATACAGTGGCTATATGGCAACAAAGTTTCCACTGCCGCATGATTCACAAAATGAGCTCATACATTTCCCATTTTTTTCCTTGATTGTCTGCCTAATGTGTCATGCTGAGCAAATTTACTTTGTTAAGAGGAAGTAAATGTATGTATGTATGTATGTATATACAAATATCCTCTTGATAATTTGAATTCCCCCACCCACATGCCCACTTCCCCACATGACAAACCTACACACTCCGAACCATTCACATCCACCCTCTTGCCAACTTCCTCCACCCTTCCCCCCACTCACACGCACTCACCCATCTCCTCCTTCTCATGCTCACCTGCCCCCACACTCCCCCACACCCACCCAGCTGATATATTTCCACATGGAGCTTGAAATTTGTGCCTCATCATGTCTAAGGAGGAGTAATTTCAGGCATACAATGGACAGCAACAGAATGAAAAATATTGCAAAACCTAATATCTCCCACCAACCCAAGTGAAAAATTATTTCCAAGTGTAATTTTACTGTTTTTCACTTTCAATTGTTTCACTCATTTGCTGGAAGGCTGTGGTCAGTTAAACTGGTGAGTTCACAAGCACAGCTCACATAACTGCTGGCAAGAGTAGTAGAGGGATTTCTGTTGCTGCTAAAACCCTTCTGTGAGTTTCACAGTTTGAGCCTTGGGACCACAGCCAAACTAGTTTAAGGTCACCTTGGTGAACAAGCTGGCAGGAACCAAAAAGCTCCCATACAGCTGCTCATTCAACATGAAGGGAGGGGGGGTGCTGGCAATCATCTGTCTCGCAAAGCTACCCACTCATCAGCTGCATCAGCTGCACTCCTACACCTTTGCTAAAGCAGTTCCATATTTCACCTTCCCCGAGTGTGGCTCCTACCTACTCATTGTGCCCCTTCTCTGAACCTTACAAACCATTTCCCATCGCTGTTATGTCAAGCCTGCGCTCCACCTAACAAGGTTCTTCTGACCTCGAGCTTGTGTCCTCTTCAGCCTTGGCCTTCGAAAGTCATCCACGCCGCAGGGTTTGCAAGTTTAATTAACCCCAGACCTGGACCAAACCAGTTTCGACAGCTTTGGGCTGCCTGCAAGAAACAGTGTGATAACATCCATAGTCATTCTCCTGGTGGTTTTAACAACATTAGATAACAAGTTATAAGTTACAACTCATGACAATACAATCACAACACTTTTGGATATGTTTTCACAATATTGTATTTTGTTAAGACCAGACATAGAAAAGGGTTTTTCCACAACTTATCAACATATTGGACAAAGAATGGAAGTAAAGGAACTGTGTAACTAAACCATTCTAAACTATTTCATGCAAACTATGCAGTCATATTTCTTAAATATAGCACAACTCACAATCAGAAAATCATCCATCTTTCACACATAAAAAAAAATTGGGCCGCCATTCAATTCTTAACTCAATAGAGACTGTGTAATTAGCAGCTGTATGAATAGCAATCCTGAGTGATTGTAATTTGTTAAAATAGTTTTTTTTTGTTTTTTTTGTTAGCATTATGATTCCACCCACTGTCTATCCCAGGGTTTGCAGCCTGCGGTATCCTTTAGTGTGACGATTCAATGCCACCAAGTATCTCCAACGGTTCTACTCACACATTTTATTATACCTCCTTATCCTAATTTAGGATAACAAGCCTCCTAGGGTTTTCAGAAAAAAGTAATGTTAATAATTTTAACATTATCAACACCAATGCCACTGTCATTGCCAAGCCCTGCAGTTGCAGATGCATTAAAGCAGACAAATAGTCCCTTATCTTTACTAAGAGCTGCAAAACTGTACATACCTGCTCTGAGTAGAATAAGGTAATCTGAGAGACTGATCAAAAGCATCTCATGTCTTTTGAAGTATTTTTCCTATTCCCCCAGATAGAATAGGAAATATTACAAGTAACTGGGCGAACTG
Organism: Pseudomugil tenellus; assembly: GCA_037177515.1. Lineage (NCBI taxonomy): Eukaryota > Metazoa > Chordata > Actinopteri > Atheriniformes > Pseudomugilidae > Pseudomugil > Pseudomugil tenellus. Next base: position 12,002,588 of record JBAMHX010000006.1, on the reverse strand, counting down.
TCTGGGGTGTACCCTACCTGGTATTGGTTCCAGTTTCCTGTGATCCTGAAGTGGATCAAGCAGTTAAGAAAATGAATGGATGGAAAATTAACTTGGTATTTTATTGGGGGGGGCAACTAGTATTAAATAGAAAATTCCAATAATGTTACAAGTCTCTTGTTGGTTCCCCCAACAGATTAAGGCAGAAAAACTGTTGTACTTACTCCACATCAGATGCATGGGAATACATCTGAAAAGATGACAGCGTTCAGCATATTTACAATATTTGTTTGCCACTAAATTAATGGTCTGAATATGGAGGGTTTGAGAAAACTTAGTGGACCTCGGTGTGTTAATGGTGATGTGTGCCAGGAGATGCCTTGACTCTGAATGCTGAAAAGCATATTTTTTAAAAGTGAACTCATGTTAATCTCTTGAATCAGACAATTCTTTTGATAGAATCACGCCTTTTTAAAACCAATAGATAAGATTAGAAAAAAAAAACAAAATTACTCTCTCCCAACTTACATTGCACTCTACTAATAGGTGAAAAATGTTCAAATAAGTTATAAGAAAGAAAGTTATTTGACTTTGCTATTAATCCACTTTGACATTATTATGCTTTTATATATATCAATTAATCTCAAAATAATGTATCACCATTCTATAATAGCTATAGTTATGTAGAAAGCTCATGAAGCTCATGTCATCAAAATTTTATAGTGTTAAATCAATTTAACTGATCCATTTATTTTTAAATAAGGCCTATTTCGTCGGAAGCAACGGCTAGGTGTTGCCCCCAATCCTTCTATTCCCCAATCCTTGAATAGACACAATACAATAATATAAAGCTGCACATGTTCAGTCACAAAGCTCCACCTGGTGTGGAAACTTTGAAGCAGCCTGGTATGCCGTCAGGACAGGATGCATCTTGAAGTCATGACCTTTTATTTGCACTTGATTTAAAGGTCAATGAGACAAATGGCTCACTGAGATATAGCCAAAAATCAGATTTTTTTGTGAATAAAGCATAAATCCTAAATCATCATCTTGGGGACCTAAACAGGTATACTGACTATCAAAATCCAATATAGGCAAAATTCCGACTTTTCGTGCATAAAGCATTATCATGCATTATTAATTATTAAAAGCCAGGTGCTGGAACAGGATACATCAAAAACCTGCAGGACAGCTGCCCCTGAGAACGGTCTTTGGATGCCCCTACTTTAACTGGCTATCACCTTTGGATCACTGTGTGGTTCAAGGGCCAATTAAAATGATATCTCTAAAAGTAGCATATGAGAGTGATTAATTTTAGCTATATAAAATTCTTTTCTTTAAAGAGGGTTTATACTTAGTTATATTTGAATGTTTTAACACTACACAATCATCATCAGTTGCACCATGTGTTCTGTCCATCTTGCACAGTTTCCATTCCAGTCATTGACCCTGAACACAAAAGGAGAAGCTGGCAACTCATTGCATTAGTTAAATCAAAGCAGATTTGATTTGTTAAATCAAAATTTGTTATATCAATGGTGCTAAACATCTGAAGTCGCCTTTATTCTTTGACACATTTTAAGAGCTATTATATTGACCCATCTCAGAAAGAAGAAGAAAATGTTCCTTTTTTTAGTTTTACTACCTTAGAAACTTTTAAACTAGCGCAGCATTTAATTTGAGTGAGCACATTAAAAATATCATTAAATAAGTCAGACTCTCGTGGGTCAACCAGCTTTCAAAGTGCAGTGATTAAACAAAGAGATAAGTGACTGCTGGTCTTTTTCTTTCCCAGGATGTATCAGATGGGCCATTATTTGCATGTGTGACGGTTAAAAGGAAAATACTGAATGAGAATATAACCCTTATCTCCTCTTACAGATATGGGTTGGCTATTTTTTTAATCATCAATAAGATTTTCTTATTTAAGGACATGTGCAAGGACAAACCTACAGTTGGGGATGCTGGATAGCGGACATTTTTCCTCTTGCCTGTTTGCAGTCCTAATGCTCTATTCAAGTCACATCGAGAAGATGGGATGTGAGGCTAATCACTAGCAGACAAACCCAATTCAATGCTGACTTATTTGGGGGAAGGAGATTGAATTAGCATAATAACAAATGAAATGAGGAGCAAAAGAAAGACGTGAACCTGCATGGTGAAAAAGAAGGATGATCAGTGTGGTGGGGAAGTTAAAGAGTCATGTGGTCCTAGTGGTTAGAACGCTAAGGAGTAACACCCCATTATAAATAAATATGTTTTACTCAGAGCTGAAGTGTGTGAAAAAAATGGGAAAAAGAGATAAGTCTGTTACCTGTCGTGTACTTTTCTGTGTTTTAATCCTCAACTTGGAATACTTCCAGTACACCATAAAATGAAGTGCATGATTTTTGGTTGTTTCTTTTTTCTTCTGGCTCCGGACTTAGATGACAGCTGGGATCTAATTTGCAAGAGCTTTTCTTTTGCACAAAGTGAAACAGGAAGGAAAAAGTGAAATTCAACAGCTTTGTCAGGACAGCTCTGTGAATACCTGGCCAGTGTGGCACCTTGGAGTTTTTGTCAGCGCTGTCACGCATCACTGTCTCATGAAATTGGAAACACAGAGAAACACAAATCTTGACATTGCTGGATATCTGTATGACATTGGCCATGTAAAAAAACCAACTGTCGCAGTGTACGTACGGTGTGCATGGCAAACATTTTCCTTTACTGAACCTCTACACGCATTGCAAATGAGAAAAAGGTGTGAACGTAACTTTTTTTCCTACAACATGATCGAATAATCCAAATCTGCATCTTGTCCTTTTTATCTATGACTGCTGGAAGCAAGGCCTATGCATTAATTACATCCTCTTTGCCAGGTCACTGCCGGGGCCAGAGGACATTGGGAATTATTCATTGTGCCAGAGCAGATCTGTTGGACCCCGGTGAATATGGAGAGCTGTTGATGAGGGCACAGGGCACACAATCCTCCTCCCAAAACATTCACATTTATAGTTAGAAAGCCTCTGGCTGCCTCCTTCTTCTGCCCTCCTCACTCTGCTATACTTCTTTAACCCCCCGATGTCAAAGGCTGTGAAGAAGAGAGATCATGTCTGTCTTTTTCTCTTCTCTCAGTGGGAAGCCCTCTTAAGACACAGCACTGTCTCATGATTATTATTCCCTCCCTCTTCCTCCCAAAGGCCTCTTTAGAGTCAAACTTCTCTCCTAGCCTTTCTCAAGTGAACTCACCTACTTTCCCAGGTCTGATGGTAGTAAAGAAGTCTTGTGCAGGAGAGGAAGCCAACAAACAGTTAAAACAAAAAGTGGGGGGAAAAAAGGGGAAGAAAACAGGTGGATTGAGCGGAATGCACCAGATTTCTCAAGCAGCTCTGCCTTAATGAGATCCATAAGTGAGTTAATATGCCCCTTACTGAGTCCACTCAGCACACGTCATGCAATTTACATTTAAATGAAGAGAAAAAAAACAGGGAGGAAATTAGAATTTTGACCGCTCTGAAGTGGATTTGCTACATTGCCCCGGTTTGATTCGAGCCAGATATAGTCTGCTTCTCCCGTGTTTTCCTGGTTGAACAAAAGATCTTGGATCAGACACAGAGAGGCCAGCAGCTCAGCGCAATCAGAGAATTCAGCTAATGACGAGGCTGCCAGGTGTATCGCCAGGTGTGGTTGATTAGAGGGAATGAAGCGTACAGTGAAAGTGACAACTGGCACTGTGTTCCAGCAGAGACTAGGGGGGAATTTTCTGATCGATGGGCCACAGAGGAAAAGAAAAGATTGTGAACAAGCAACGAGACAACTGAAAACTTTCCCATTTGACTGCGGAGGACTACTGTCTGCATGTTGATTTGAATTGGACTGATGTGAGTGAAATCCTAGATGATTGAGACAAATCACTTTTGACATTTAAACCTGAATCTCTTCTAAAGTTTTTTTTTTCATTTTAGAATCAGTCAAATGTAGTTGTGACTAAAGGCCTGGGCACACAAGCATTTACCACATCAAGTTAAGCCGATGAAAAGTGGTTTAAAAACATCAAGTAAAGCAGGTTTTATTCTCTTGTCATTCCACTTGCAGGCTGGAAAACTTACCTGTTTTAAACGCATGAGAATGAGCAGCAAAGACAAATAGAGAGGGGTTTGCAGGGTTTTTCCTCCAACCTTCAGCAAGCTTTAGATAAGCTACACAAGTCTCTCCCATTTCAAATAAAGCAATTTTATTGGTGTGCAGCTGTACAAAAGAGGAAAACAAATCATGGTGAAATGCCAACCATTTAAGTAAAGTTGGAACAGCTGTGGACACCTTTTTAGTCTCTGTCTCAGCAGACAAAGCAGAGTTTTCGGCTTGTAGCTTAACAGAAACGATATTACAGGGCTTTCGCCTGGGATATTGAGTACAAAACTCATACAAGTTACACTTTTCTGATGCTATGAAGCCATTTTCGCTAAAAAAAAAATTCACAATGAGGATGTTGCTGTGTGCAAAAGAGGGGGGGTTGTCCCTTGACGTGAGGTAAGAGTTGTGTGAATACAATCTGGTGTTGTTGTTTGGGCCTGATTCTTGGAATTGTATGAGATTGGATGCACTGAGTGGGGGATATGGCTGGTACACACCTTTGCTACTGCTTCAAAAAGCTAAACTGCTCCAAACTTCCCCCACGAGCTACTGGATGGAGGATGCAACTAGATTTTCACCAAGGACATTTGAACTTATTTTCCATTCCAATGACACAGCAAACATCGTTCCCTACTAATGTGTTTAAATATGCACTTCCTGAAACGTGCATCACTTGCAACAACAGCCAGGCACTTCCAAGAACACATCAACTTTAATGGACTTTTACTGACACAGTTAAACTGTAAATATTAGCTATTATAAAAGATAAATGGAAGTTTTACCTTAATCATGTCGAGGGAGATGGCTGCCTTACCTGAGCCAGGTTCTGCTGGAGGTTTTGCTTCCTTGTTAAAAGGGAATTTTCTTTCCCACTATCGCCGCATGCTTGCTCAGGATGGGCGATTGGATCAAAGTCAAGATTTGACGCAATCTAGCTGGTTCCCTATTTAAGGCTATTTTTTTTTATTGGCCAATCTCTGTGAAGCGCCTTGAGATCACAGTGTCATGAAATGGTGCTATACAAATAAAGTTGAATTGAATCTTAATTTCTGTGACATTTACCAAACAAAAGTTCCAAAAAATTGCCCAAGAAATGGAGCATCATTCCAAATGAGGAGCTTCATGGAATGAACAAGAGTTCATCTATAAAATAGATATAGAATGAGTGAGCGAAAAACATTGTCTGAAATACATTTTTAAAGCAATTATGATCTAGGAATTCTGCACAGGAAGGCCTGAACTCAGAAGGCTCAACAATGTAGTTGGCCAGACTGAGGAAAAGGACATATTTTAAAAAAATGCAACCGCTTTAATGTGTGCATTGCATATGATGAACAGGTGAAATTATGATTTAATGGCTCGAAAATAGTAAAAAAGAAATACAAGCCTTCACATTAGATATAGCAAAACCTTTTTCAGATCATTTCCTGAACTCAGACTGATACTAGGAACAGTCAGTCGCTGTAGGCATTAGTATTAATGCAGTGTAGATTTTAAAGTTATATTATGTCCTCTTCAACAGTTTTTAGAAATTTCACCATCAATTGTGATCAAATATTAACAGCACCACGAGATCTGAGAATGAAACGAGGATTTTCACCTCTACCCTCTGTGTTTAATCTACTCTGCCAGGCCAAGTTTTGGAATAGAAGAAGCAAGTCAGGTCTAAAGTTAAGTCCTAAAGTTGTACTTGCAGTTTTCAATACTAATCACGCTGCACTTTTAACCTCATATAATGAATTAGCTTTCAATAGGAGGTGTGGAGTGTGATAAACTGAGAATTACGAAATGGTCTGTAAGACTCCTGATTCTTATAGTATCTCAGTATGATAGTCACCAACTGGTATTCATTTGGAAGCCTGCACAATGATTTCTGTGCAATGTATATCCTATTTCCTCTTTACTGTGCTGTTTTCTGCCACCTGTGGCATTTTCTCCTCTTTATTTACAATCCATTTTAACAAGACGTTTTATTAAAGAAGGGAAATATGCACCTTGTGCTCTGATAAACTTCTCTGAACTTACTTTGCTTGATCACAGATGAGAAATTAGTTCATAAAGTTTATTCAGCCAACAGAATTTTTACCTCAAAAGTCCTGTATAATCAGCTTTTTAAAAAGCAATTAATATTAGAGTAATTAAAATTCTGCCAGAGCATTTTAAATAAAGTGTTTGTTGCATCTCAGCTTGGCTATGGGCGTGAAACCTTACTGAGATTCAGTGGTAAATATGAACTGACTTTGTTCAAATTACATTGCGGTTTATTACTGTATTGCTTATTACTGTCTACTAGCTGCTCTCATGCTCTGTAACCTGCAGCACTTTCTGGACTCAGACCACTGTTGCACAAGCAGAGGAAGCATTAAGGTCAAGTCACAGTGATGAATTTGTCTTTTTACACACGCAAAATAACTTTTTTCTTTTCCCTTTTTTCACACAAAATTATTGATCTATGGATGTAAAGAAAATGGCAACAACTCTAATGAGATTTTGTGGTTTAACAGGGTCAAAATGCAGCTGGAAATGTATCATTTTCTTTGTGGCGTTCGGTAGATTTATTTTAATAGCATCAATTCCTGAATTATCCATCCTTCCCAGGGAACTCCATTCATCACAGCAAAAGTCACATCAATAAACAACATACTAGCTCAGTTTTTGTGAGGGCAACAAAGATAAATGCATGGTCATGACTGTTAAGCTGAAAATTTTCTTATTTAAAGGTCTTGCACTCATTGGCTTTGCTTCCAAATATAATACAGTTAGTTACAGGTTGTTGTTTGTTCAAAAGTAACAAAGACAAGTTTTATTTATATATTCCGCACTTTTTTTTTTTTACCCAATCAATGCACCATTTAGTACTAATTAAAATTAAAGCAACACTATCCACTTTAACCAGGCTTATATAGTGGATAAACAAGCTGCAGTGATTCATCTTGTTACATTATTTGATCACTGCGAACAAATTATGATCAGACTTAACAAACGCATCTAATTTCAACACACTACTTAACAGCTGTATAAATTCGTTCAGCAGCGTTCAGGTCTGCCATTGCAGGCCATTGAGGCATGCACAGCCTTATGCTTCTGGCAATGAGCAGGCAAATGCAAGTGTAAAATGTACATTCCTCCTGCAGTATCCCTGGGGGCATAAAACTGGTCAGTACGATGAAGTCGAATGCGGTTGCTTTCCTGACCAGTTTGTGTTTTTTCTGTTTTTTTCTTTCCTAAAGCTTAAAATTTTTCCAGGAGGCAGCAGGGCTGATGCAAGGACACTGAAAGAAGAATGGATTCAATGCAAACTGAGGCTAAAAAACAGAATCCCAGTGATGTGTGATACATCCTGGCATTGCAATCTGTTTCCAGGTGGCATCCAACAGAAATATTGTGGGTTGGATTGAATGAAAGCAATGTCAATTTGTAAGCTCTGAGAATGAGAACAAAGGGTCCAAAAGCAGTTGTGTGTTTATGTGTGTTTGTGTGTGTAAGAGCAAGCAGAGGAACACGCTACAACATTCTGTTGAAGAGATGGGACCATTTATAACCCAAACAAATACAAGTATCTGCTTGACAATAAGGTAGCCAAGAAAATGAGCTCTTCTTGTGCCGACACTGTACAACACCACAGCTTCAGCTTGCTTTGACCTTTTGAGCACTGTGTTTTTCAAGCTCATCAACGTGCGCTCAATAAGTGGAGCTTTTCTATTAGGTCCTGAAGCAATGCACCTTCCCATCAGCAAGAGTGTGAAATATTAAGCAGCACTGGAATTAGACAGGAGCCTTTAAACTGCTTTGAGCAGATGTGCCATGCTTTTAAGTGCTGAATAATACATTTTGGTTCAATGTCTCTGTTCCCATTAATGGCCCAGCTAAATGCTGCTGGGATTTCACCTCAGCATTATTTCTCATAAACACTACCCACAGCCCAACAATCAAGACAGGTTAGCGCTCATGCTTGCAACGGTGAGCATGCTCCCACCCACATGCGCACACAACAGACACGGTAATCTGCACTTTTGTCTATCACTTTTTTGCGATACTGCTTACCGTTGCAGAGCCAGCGAGGTGCATACCCTTACAGTCAAAATCGCCTACTGGCTGAAGGAACATTAAACTTAATTTTAAGAGTAATGGATCTCATCACTCAGTGAACCTAAAGCAATATACTTCGACACGCATGAGCACACAGTCATTAATTCAGCTGTAGTGATACTTGCTCACAAGCACAGGCCTTCTACAATTACAGGGTCCACTACAGAACCCTACGTATTTTTTCAAAGTTTTCCAGTTTGAAGTAATCACACTTTTAAAATGTAATATTTTGTTTGAGCTGATAAGGGGGGACACATGAGACACCAATTTATGGTAAGCAATTAGGGAGCCTCGGGTCACAGGTGGAGATAATATGAGCGTTATCTCCTCGCTTTCTGTAAGGTAATCCTTAACACCAATGCTGCCTTCACATGCTATGGGAAAGATAATATTTTCCACTTGTAAATAGGAAATTACAAGTTGTTCTGTTCAAGTGGTGTTTAAACGCATGAGAATGAGCAGCAAAGACAAATAGAGAGGGGTTTGATGAAAAAAATTAAATGAATGATGAATGAAAAATGAAAAATAGCAGACAGGGTAAAACAGTCCTGGACTTACTGCTAGCTGTAGCTAGCATCTGCTTTTCTAAGTTATAACAAAAAATAACAGCTTTGTTTTACACGAAAGGAAAATGCACAAGTTAGTTAATGAAACAGCGAGCTAACATGAGTAAAACATTTTTGACAGGTCAAATCTGACCTCTTGTTGGCAACTTGGGTATCAAAATAATCTTTGAGTTCTCCAGTGGAAATTACGATGAAACGGGGCATTCATTTGCAAATTTGACCTTGGCAAGTGGTATTTTTCATAATTCCCATACCACGTGAAGGCAGGGTTACACCAATCTTCATTATACAAATGTCAGTGCTTTGTTTTTCTCATTGATCTCTCCACACAGCACCTTTTGAGCTTTACCCTCTGTGAACCTTTTGTGAGAACTATTTATGTAAGTGAACAAAGAGGGGAACAGTTTTCTTGAGGCTTGCTGATGTAGCGGCCTTACTGTTATTCAATTAAAGGGCAGCTTACTTTCTACAGACAGCAGAGGCTAACAAGCTCTATTCCAGGAAGTAGGGAGGAGATGATGTGCAGTTATGTCAAGGTTCACTGAGACACTAAAGTTAAGACAGTAACCTCCCCTCCCCATGACACCACTAATCCTTCAACAGCTCAGTCGATTCTTGCCAAGGAGATCGATGGGCATTGACAGGTTTAATTGATTTCTGTGGGAAAGGGAAGCAGGCTCATCTAGCTAAAAGCTTACAACAGTCAGACATAACCAACCACATGCAGGTTTGGTGTGTATGTGTCTGTGGTATACATTGTAGGGTGAGCATAGGTCAGGAGGCCGGGAGAAATCTGAACTACTCCTGTCTGATAGTAGTCAACATTATATAAAGCAAGAAATGAAAGAATGCTGTCATTGTGAGTCACAGTTAATGCAATTATATGAACAAATAATGTATATTCTTAACTTAACAGGAAGGATTACAGTTAAAAGGAAATGTGGAGCCTCTGGTGTATATGCACATGTATACATGTATATGGGTGTATGTGTTTAGTATAGTTACAAATCCTGCTATAATATAGTGCACATACGCAGACATCCATGAACTGGAGAACTTGTTTAACTGAGGCCCATATTGGGACAGTATTGCATCCATGGGCATGGGGAATTTATTTGTCACCCCCAAAGTTTCTCTAATTCATACAACTCTACTGACATGCTTGGAAACACAAATGAACTCCTAGGCTTCCATTAACGCAGGCTTTTTGCTTTAAGTTTTAACAACGCTACATATTGGTTGCAAATAATAATAATAATAATAATAATAATAATAATAATAATAATAATAATAATAATAATAATAATAATAATAAT
>JBAMHX010000006.1:11981055-11992422 GCA_037177515.1 Pseudomugil tenellus | reverse complement strand
ATAATAATAATAATAATAATAATAATAATAATAATAATAATAATAATAATAATAATAATAATAATAATAATGATAATATGTACGTTATTAATCCCCAGAGGGAAATTCAAGTTTCCAGTACAGCCAAAAACAAACACACAGTAGACATATACAGACAAAAGGAAATAAGGATATGTAGTGCATATAAAATTCCTGTATTGGAAGTTTTATATATAAATTGTATCTAAAATGTTTATAATTGAAAATTAAAGAAAATTGGAGAGTAAATCCCACCTTTATTTGTGCATGTAGGCACATTAGAGACTGAGAGCAGAGTTTGAGAAGATTCACCCTGGGAGTAAGTGTTGATTAGACTGAAGCATCAGTGTCTGCTGTGTTTCAATCACACTCGGCTACACAAGGTAATCTCTCATTGATCATCCGTCTTTGCATACAATTCCAAACCAACTTGCTAGCGTGGTGACGGCTCATGTTGCTTTGCGTGACACGCCAATTGATGTCACTCGTGTGATCCTGCTCGACAACACAGTGTTCAAAGAGACAACAGCTTACTGATCAAAACCCAAGCCATTCAGAAATGACTGCCTGCACAGGGTTTATTTCCAACTCAGCACATTTAAATGATTTTTTGGCACACTGGCAGCATTACATCTTTGATTATTGCTTAAAAATTTGAGGAATAAATGGCAGGAAATGCTTTGATTGCTTCAGAGTCTGCACATTGCATTAAATACCATTCTAATTCTTTATAGACCAATTAACAGCATAGCTCTGCCTAATAAATCTTAATGTTATTTTTTAGGGGCGGGGTGAGATTAATCAGTTTATCTTATTTAATAACTATGGTGTTCAGTTAAATGCAGACTTCTTGTTTAACTCACTATTTAGATGATAGGAAAAATTATGTGGTAAGATTTTTGAGAAGGCAAATAAAATGAAAAATAACAGATTTAAGCAGTATGGAAGGGATTAATTTATTTCTGCTAGTCAGCTCAAGTTTTGGAAGAGCAAGGTAGCTAAATATCTGCTGTTTTAATCTTAATTTAAAATAAGACTCCTCTGACTCTCAAGAGGAGTTTTGTGTTTAGGTGGGGAAAAGCAGACTGGATTAGGGGGAATGTTCCACTAAAGTATTTATGGTATTTATCTAACTTCTTTTTTTAATTTACTTTTTTAACAGATACAATTATGTACCCATGCATTTGCTTTCTTATTATCCACAACAACACACATATATTTTCAAATGCATACAACAATGTCCAAACCACATATACATAATTTGTTTCTAGAGTATAAAAATTTATGTATGTTTAATGATATATTTACATAATCTCCAAATGATAGAAAACAAATTTTCCATCAAATTACATGCCGTTGATTTTTTTTTGTCCTTTTGCTAATGATTATCAAGTTAAACAAAAAGGTGAGTTTATGTAAGAATTTGGCTGATTTGTTATTTAGAAGTGCAATAATTAAAGACATTTGAGTAAGACATGTTTTGATCATCAGCAATGTCTGATCTTGGAAAAATATATGTCTGATCCACATTTTAAGAAGGATGTTTTTTAAATTTATTTTTATTTATTCATTATTTTTAATTTAGTGCACAATCAAATAATTTTACCCGGAGGTTTCAAAAGATCAAATACATGATCCTTAAGTAAAATTATCTCTTTTTTTCCCTCGTGGATATAATAAAATATGTAGTGCATGGTGCCCATAGGTAAAGAATGCAGTAAAGCAGAAAAGATCAAACATAATGTATGTGGTTTAGAGAAATCATCAGAATTTCTGAGCATAAATCTGAATAGACATGTAAGCGAAGCCATAAGTGAATCACTTGTTATGAAAATTAAACACAGGAGCTTTAGTAACGTAAGGCAAGTTTATTTGTGCAGCACATTTCGTGTACAAGACAATTCAAAGTGATTCACATAAAACATTAAAAGCATTACAATGGAGTAGAGGAAGCATTAACAACATACTTTAAAAAGAACTTCAAGATATTAAAAAGAGAAAAGGGGAAAAAAAGTAGATAAAATGAATGAAAACAGTCGCAGTGTGAGGAATTAGTAGATGTCTTGACATAAGAGGCAAATAAAGTTTTTTAACTTAGGCTTTAATAAGCCGAGTTTTAGTAGACCTGGTGAATTAACAAAAAGTTAAGGGATGTAATGTACTACTGTATTACTGAACTCATGAAAAGTTAATGAGGTTGTTTCTTTGTTATATAATACTGGCTACAGTTACATGATTTTTTTTATTCTGGATTATTATTTTGGAATTAAGTAATTCTGAGTTAAAGTCTTCTTCTTCTTTAAATAAAAATAAATTAATTCTGAATTAATGTTTACATCTCTTAATTCGAACGTGACGGGGGAAGTGACACACATAAGTATACTGGAAACAAAAAAATATCTTCCTGCTTTTCGCCTTATCAGCTATGTGGGAAAAAAACATTATAAAAAACGTTTTTGCTTCAATTTTGATAAAATTTTTGAAGCACTAACTTAACACAAGTATCTACCACTTTCCAGTTACAACACAGGAAGCAAGTTAGTTCACTTGAGGTCTTAACTAGCAAACATAACAGTCTTAGAAGTGCGATTTGATCTTATATATTCCCACCAATGTCTTCGGGGACATGTCATTATTGGATACATACACAGCTCGCGGAAACTGAAAGATTTTATGATTTTATTTAGTTGATCTTAAACTGACAGAGCTGTATCGAGATCCAGAATTATATCTGGGCTATGAACGATCACTAGCAACCTGCTTCCACCGGCACTATTAAAGTGCAACGCGAAGAGCCTCGTAAGTACTCTGATAATAAGTCAATTTTAGTTCATGATGTATCTTTTATTTTGTACTTTTTAAAACAACCTTGCAGGAACAGTCTACGGTTTTTGATCACATTCTCTCTCGTCATTACCCACACCAGATGTTTAGATTTGTTAGTGCATTGACCATGCTTCATTTCATCTTTCAATAAAATAAATCTTCTGTCCTTTCTACACGATAATTTCCCTATTTTCCCTACAGTTAGAAGCCTCTGTGCTTTTATAGTTCCAGAGTTCATCATCATCGATACTCTCACTACAAGCAAAGTAATTTATGATGACAATGTAGCTAACGTCGGGCCAGTGCTTCAAGTCATCACCCATTCTGTTAGTATAGACGGATGGGGCACTCTCTCTGTTCTGTCTTCCTTGGATAAGTAATGTGACTCATGTATCCATCTTTGATATTTGGCCATTGTTTGAATAATGTAAATGTTATTTTAAAGATTTTTCTGAAGTAGTATTAAATTTTAAAACTGTACTACTAAATCATTAGACACTTTCTGACAGATGAGTTATAGAAATGCAGTTCTAAGAATGGTATAGTTCTAATAACTGTGAACCAGTTTACTTTGCATTTGCACATGAGATAAGGACCTTAGTAGGGGCTGATGCGATGTAGCCATCTAAGTGGTGACGTGTACTTAGCGCTGCTCCAAAACAAAAGAAAAACCATGGAAAAATAATGAGAGCATAAAACATGGCTACGGAGCAAATTGGGGTTACTGTGTTGTTTGTCTGACGGGATCATTAATTATGAATGATCACATCAGGCGGCTTACATGAAGGCTGAAAATGCAGGCAGAAAGAGCTAGGAGGAAAAGAATCAAGCAGCAGGCAATATTTTACTTTCTTCTTTTCATGGATAAAGAAAGGAGAGTGCAGTGACGATTACAAAAGAGACGTCGTGTAAGTTTATTATTAAAAATGTGCCGATTGTATCCATGTCGTATATAACTTACATACACATCAGACGTTATGGTGGTAAATGGCGGAGCTACCATCTACATCAGATGTATTTCTATAGAACCCCGAAGAGAGGCTGCTTCAAACGTGAAACGGTTATAGGAACGGAGGTCCGTAGACCCCCGTTCCTATATGTCAGAATGTGCAAAAAAATGGGTTTGCTTCTTGAAAGGTTATAGGAACAGCAAAAGGTTCTAACAGTCGGAAAGGGCCTATTATTTCTAGACGAACGCAAAACTGACTTTGGCTTAATTTACAATGTGGATCATGGAAACAACCTGGATACTACTTGGCACTATTGATTATCTGAGGAGAAGAATGACAAAAAAACGGGATCAAATTGAAGACGGGAGGCGGACGGGAGGCAGAAGACTGTTTATGTCCGTCATTGTGGTGGGAAAAGGTAACAAGCGACCACAATTAACTCGAAGGGGAATAAATGTTTACATGGCAGAGGAATGTAATTTTCATTTGGAATTAGCTGTTTTTGGAATTAGATGATTATTTTAAATCTGTTTAAAGTGTAATTAACTTATATTCAGAATTAAAACCCACTTCCATCCATCTTCTACCACTTATTCCCGAACGGAATAAGCGGGGCCAGCCTATCACAGGACAGACAACCACGCACGCTCACACTCACACCTATAGGCAATTTAGAGTCTCATGTCTTTGGACTGTGGGAGGAAGCCGGAGAACCTGGAGAGAACCCACGCTAACACAGGGAGAACATGCAAACTCCACACAGATAGGCCACCGCCTGAAACGGGGATCGAACCGAAACCTGCTTGCTGTGAGGCTGCAGTGCTAACCACCTCGCCACCGTGCAGCCCTGTAAACCCACTTAAAATGCAAAATTAAAAATGTAGAAATCAGTTATACCAGTCATACCACAAATTATGCCAAAAGTTTTCTGCTGGTACTTTATATTAAAGGTCAGACAGAAATGACTGAGTTCCCAGTTGCCACTGAATGTGATGATAAATCACTAAACCAGGGGTGTCCAAACTTATTTATTAGAACAGAAAAAGCAAACATGGTGCTGAGCCATTCAAGAGATATGAGATAAACAGCCTCACCTCTAGGGTATTGAAGTTGATAGAAAAATCATAACAAACTGTTCAAATATGCTGTATTGTTGAATACGTAAAAATGCCATGTCACAGCCACGTCACAGCTTTCCACATATGGATTTTTATTGATTTCTTTAGAAAAGGGAATGGCAGGTCTTTCTCAACACATCAGCCTCGTAGTTTTTTTGTAAGTCTGGAAGAAATCCTGTACAGAGAAAAGACAAGAAAAACTTCTATATTAACAGCCATTGTTTAATTATATATATCATAACAATTATATGATATTATATATAATTATACATATTATATAACACATTTTAATAAACATTAAAAACTTTTATCAACTTTATCACTCTGAAATGAACTTAATAGCAAGGATCTGCATAATTTCATGAAATTATTCTAGTCTATGTGCTGCATGGGTATTTTATTCGGTCGTAATGCTGACTGTCCAGCTGTGGTGACTGATGTCACTCCAGACAGATGTGACATCACCTCGGAGCAAACAAATTTTTATCACAACATAACTCAAAAAGTTATGGATGGATCTATATCACCGTCTGGATCCAGGAAGGTTTTGAAGAACTCTTTAACATTGCGAGATAGCCATTAATGTTATTGCAGCTGACACCTCCTACAAGTCGTTTCTGTCTGCCGTTTTTCACTCTGACAAAGATCATGTTTGACTGAGTATTATTTCGGGATGCGAGTCACGATATGAGGGGAAACTGTGAGCTTGGCGGAGGTTTGTACTCTGCGAGTGCTTTTCTTGTTTTTTCTTTGATTGCCTTGTCTTGGTGAAGCGACTGCTTTTTTCAGCAGCCTGGTTGTAAAACTGAGACATGAAATACACTCGGTCACAGGTGCAAAATCTGAAACAAAAATTGTTGGTGACATGGATGAATGTTTCACTAAAGTATACAAATGGGAGTTTTGGGGAAAAACCTATATAATAATGTCACAGCTGTTTTGTAATGATGATTTCATATACAGTATTTTGTTGCGGAATAAAATTCTCCAACAATAATCTCTTGTATTTAATTAATGTAATAAAATACAACCTAGAAAGCCACTTTTCATCATGTTAGCATCATGCTAACCACTTAAAGCTTAATGTATCATATTTTCTGCATACAGTTTCTGAGACATTTTGCATCACTTATATGATGCTGGTTTCCTGCCCCATGGTGAACACCAGAAAGCAGAAGCTTACACTACAATAATTTTGACCTATCACATGGCAATAAAAAATAAAATTACCAAAAAAATGGTTGACTTTCCAGATTATGTTAAAAGTTGAAATAGAGACTTCAGACTTTAAAAATCTGACTTTTCAGCCCAGTTGTTCTTAATTCAGGGGTTAAGGGGCCAAGTCGTCAGAAATATACATGTCTGAAAGTTTGTCTGATTATAGCTACACAATATATTGACTGCAGGGATACTTTCTCTGTGCAACATGAACAAACCCAACAACAACAACCATCTGCAGGTTCATCCATATGCACCAAACACAGTGCTGTGCATGTGCAATGAGAAGAGAAAAACAAAGTGATTAAAAAAAGAGTCTGCAGCCACCAAAGGCACCTCCCCCTCCGATGTGTTAATATTAAACAGTTTGAACCAAATTAAAAAAATATGTGCTTGAATGCAGAGAAAACGCTCTTCCATTATAGTTGCAATAATTTTTTAATCTGAGTTTAAGCAGGCACCTGGAAGAAACATTCAATTTGCTGTCTGTAATTGCGTTAGGTTTCATTATTTTAAAAGCTAGGTTGCTCATTAAAGTAACACAAACTGTGGCACCTCAATATTTTATACAAGATTCCTGAATGGTAATGTTTCTTTGATCAAAAACACATGCACCATTTCTTCTTCAACATAGATAGTACAAGCAGAGCTAGTCCTACAGTTCAATTAGAAAATAATACAACTGAAGCATGAATCTCTAGTTTTTATCATTATATGATGGGAGAATTACAGCTCATTTTGCTGTTATGGTTTTCAGGTTTAAAAGAACATGTTTTACCTTTGTTAGGATATGCAACATTAACAGCCTTTACATTTAGAACTCATCTTAAATTACGTAGACTCCCAGGGAGCTGTATCTCAACGGAAATGTTTTCAGCCATCCAGATCACATTTCATAGCACATCTGCCTCCATTAATTGCATCCACATGCCCAGACATTTCAATGCAAACAGTTTTTTTTAATACCAATTACTTCAGACAGCAAGTAATAACTTTTCTCTCTTCCACAATGGTTGCAGTCTCGCACATCTTTCATATTCAGCACTCATGAGAATACACCCACAACTCTTTAATCAGAGCTCATCCCCCACATCTTTCACTCATACTTGTGTGTTTTTTTTTTTCCAAATGTCACTCGCTTCGGTGCTGGCTGAGGTTGCGCTACAGATCAAATACATTCACCATCTGAAAGATTATGGGAGATTTCATTTAGATTCTTAGCAACGCTGTAGAAATCAAAATATTGTGTTATATGGAGGATCTTGAGATGAAGCATAAAAATAACAATGGACATGATAGCGCAGTCCCATCCAATCTACTATGACGGTGGTTCAACTTATTTTCTACTCTGATCTCCATCAAACTCAAATTCTTCGTAGAAAGGCATCTAGCCACAGGTTACTACAGAAACTCGCTCATTTTCACACGCAGGTTTCACCACTTATTTCTTATTCTGTTGGAGTGTGATTGTGGCTTGACATTCCTCACCGTTGCTTTCCTCTTCTAAAGTACCAGTGTCCATTAAGGGCAGTGATGTGGGGTATTCAGCCTGAGCTCTTCTTTCATTGCTCTGTATTTTACCCAAAGTGAATGAGCTGGGGATAAGAGTCAAAATGACAAATGAGTGATCCTAATGAAGTTTGACTTGCTGCACAGTGCTGTAACTTTGTGTTTTGAGACGTAGTACTGATGTTGCTGGAACAGTTTGAAAATGTAGTATACTAAGCTGCAAGGTAAAACAAATGTAAGGCTGTGTCTAAATGCGCACCATATGCCCTATCCTCTCATTGCCATAGGGATACACTGCATAGCACACCATATAGTGACCTCAATCAGTTGGTGATTCGGACATGAAGATCACTAATTCCTCCCTGTTGCACATCATGTAATTACCAGCTGTAACTATGGCAACCACAACAGATCTGAGGGTGTTGTTTCAAATCCAGTCCAAATTTGTATTAAAATGTTTTATTTACTTATATGTTGTTTTAATCTTTTTTTCTGTCATATTGATTCATTAAAAAAGTAAGAAACATGATGCACTCTGCTACTTGTTAAACATTTTTTATGTTCGTGTTACTTTTGCCATTGTGAACTCCAACCCACAATGCATTGTAGTCTGTGTTTGTCTTATTTGTCAATGCAAAAGTCATTTTAATGATGACTCTTCTTTTTGTCTTTGCATTGACACCTTCTGGTTTGTGTGTGGAATCAGCTATGTTGCCATTATGTTGATATCCACTTGCTAAGTGTGACACATTGTTGCATTATAAAAGCAGGTGTCTGCATGATGCTGCAGGATGGATAACCTGGTCTAAACAATGTAAATGTGTTAAAAAAAATCATGAAATCAAAAAGTAACGTTTTCGCATAAAAATATACCAGTCTCAACCATATTTACCATAGCTTTCACCATTCATCTTGTTGAGGACATTCCATAAATTAGCTTAATTACCTTGCTCTATTAATGTCTAGCTGAAAGGTCTGACCATAAGGCTCCCGAACTGATGTAATTCTGACTTTAGTAAACCATATGCAAGGCTAGCGTCCTTCCATCAGAAAAATGTTTAGACAAGACCTCCGTTTTTATCTGTCATAACATAGAAAACTGGTTCCAGACTGACACACACGACCAAAGTGCTTAAACGAAAGCGTCACTAAGTGACTGGGTAGAATAGCTTGGGACTTCTGTGTGACAACAGATCTCTGAAGTGATTCTCTCCGAGTTATAACCTTGTACCTTTTCAGTCTGTCTTTCATGTTTTGTCTCACTCCATGTTTTAATGTTTAATGTATGTTCAACTTCCTTTTTCCTTAATTATTACATTTATATTTTCTTCAAACTAAGAAACCAGTCTCCTCATCCTTGACAAGAAAAACGGCCATTACAATTTTCCAAATTAATTTTCTTAGTTAACAATGAAACTGTCATTTATTTAGTATAGAAGACTTAAAAGCTCAAGATGTACAAAGTGGAACTTGCATTGATGCAATCTGTGTTTTTTTAATGCATTTCTTATATACTAAAATAATAAGTAGCCATGGGCTGTCCATACCACTGAAGGAAACAAGTAGATTTTTCAATCTAAAGTCTCTTTAAAATACCTTGAATTCTTTTGGGATGTCTAACATGAAAGATTATGGCACAGTGGGAGGTCCATTTTACTGATGGCAGGGAGTGTTGAAAGGGGTGGAGGTCACTAGCAGTGCAGCACCAGCTTTTCCTTCTTAATGACGCCTCAAAGTGAGAGCCCATCATTCCCCCTAATTATAGCTGATTGCATTCATTATGTCATGTCCTGATATCTTGGAGGCACTGTTGGTGGTTTGGGCTAAATGGCAGCCATGGGTTAGCTAGTTTCTCAATGCTAATTGGATGTCAGGCAAACACAGAATGAAGAAAGCGTATATCATCAGCAGACTATCCATTGTTAAATGCATTTTTTATGAGCTTGCAGACCCCTAACTGGGCAGACTGATGCCCAGGGTTGTGAAGCTTACGAGATGTCAAGCACCTCTTCCCAGAAATCCTTCAAGCTCCATTTTAATGAAATTAACAAGCATATGAAAGAATCTGTTGCGCTGACATCTGACACAGCAAAGGCCACTTTTCTTAAATAAAGCGAAGACAAAGCAAAAGGAAGTCTATAAGAAAAATGGACAACTTTAGTTTTTTTTTTTTTTGTTACTTTTAAAGTGTATTGAGATAAAAGAAACGACCAGTAAATGCACTGAAGACACCAAAGGGAAATATTTTGTCTGTCGCTTACATTTCTTCTGAAAAGAGAAAGATTAGAAAAGCACTCTGGGAGCAATTCTAAATCTCACAGATCAGCAGTGAAGGGACGGCCAAGCTGGTAACAGTGATATGGAGGCACAATGGTGAATCACTCCCACACGTCCCCCTACATCACAGGGCAAGACTCAGAAATACCAATTCGCCTATATGTGCTAGTTTATGTGCACCAAAGCTCATTCATAAAGACCTTCTTATGGAGCAAACCATTAATATCATTTAGACTATGCATTTTACATTCTCAGGCCTGTGCATTTGGTTGGAAAGTCTGGAGAAATCATTAAAGAAAAAATCCGTGTTGCTCCTTTCTACTGCTGTTGCGGTCCTGTTTCTTAAAGTGTATAAAATTAGGTGGGCCAGCATCAGTCAACACGCAGTGCTAGCATTTCCACTTTTCGGAGGTGAAGCAGAGACATTCTCGGCCTATTTTTCTTCAGCCCATGTTTTCCTCATCAGCTCCACAAAAATCCCCTCTCTGTCCTTTTAATGCAGCTTTTTGCTTGTGTCTGCACATAAAAGATCTTCTCAAGGCTCTTGTCGGCATTACTGAGAGTAAAAGTGAGAGAGGCAAGAGCGTTCTGTTCCTTAGCTTCTCCGTCTGAAGACACGTATAAAAAAGACAAACTTTATATGTATGTACTTTTCTATTTACTGAGTTTGTTGCAGTAGATCATAATGTAGAAAGTGTAAGAGGATTCTATATTTAAAAGTACTATTACATTCCTTATGTTAAAAAGAAATTTGAGAGAAAATCATGCACTCTGAACTGTCTTTGCTGTCTTTATATTATCTGTAGTGGAAGGAAATCATCTCTGGATATGCCCTTTAAATTATATGCAATTCGTCTGTAAGCCACCCCCCCCTCTTTTTTTCATTTTACTTCTTCACCAGCTTGACTTCACTCTTTATGGATACTTTCTCTACAAATGCAAAGACATGAAGGTCTGTCAACTGTGAATAAGAGCTTTACTTAATCTTCCATATTCTCAGTGATGAGCCTGAGTCTGCAGATTTCTGGCAGCATCTGCCTTTACAGAAGTCTAGTGTTTCCTTGTCAACGAGTTCAAGTTTAGATGTTATATTTTTACCAGCTAGGTATACATCTCACACTCTACTTTGCCTTCACCTTTTTACATAGTAGCTGACATGATTACCCAACACTGATGGTAAATCCTGTTTCTGGTGAGTGCATGTCATGAATATACCAAGCAGCTGTTGCCAAGGACAGCTGTGTGTACAGGTACAGTAGTATACATGAAAACACTTGTATATGCAGGCACATATGCTGATTTGCACAAGGATTTAGAAAGAAGAAATAAGCAGAGAGAAAGAGAGGCTGAGCATTTTGGAAAGAACAATCAACCACTGCCTCTCTGGAACTTTGAAGTCAAGCATTGTAAATAATTGTTTAAATGGCAACACTCTCTCTCATTCATATATA
>JBAMHX010000006.1:11948134-11959550 GCA_037177515.1 Pseudomugil tenellus | reverse complement strand
TTCCCAGAGTCTATAAGAAAACAATGGGAGGAAGAGCCTTCGGCTATCAAGCTGCACCCTTATGGAACCAGCTCCCACTGTGGGTACGAGAGCTGGACACCCTCACTACCTTTAAAATCAAACTTAAAACCTTCCCTTTCAACAAATCTTACAGTTAGGGATAGTCTAGCTGGACATCCCATGATGCACTGAGGACTTACAATTATTATCTTTGCTGCTTATTTTCCATTTATTGGACAGTACTGGCATCATTAACCTATTTTTTTTTTCTGCAAGTCTTATTGCTTATTTCTCCTTTTTTGCAGGTTTTATTTCTCATTTCTTCTTTTTTTTGCAGGTCTTACGTCTTATTTTCCTTAATCTGCAGGTCTTCCTGGATAGAAACTGCAATGTATATTAATCTGTCTTTCTTGTCCCTGTAACCCCAGCCAGTCGAGGCAGATGGCTTCTTTACCTGAGCCGGGTTCTGCCGGAGGTTTTGCCTCCCTGTTACAAGGGAGTTTTCCTTTCCACTGTCGCCCCATGCTTGCTCAGGATGGGAGATTGCATCAAATGTTGATCAAAGTCAAGATTCGATACAATCTTGCTGGTTCCATATTTAAGGCTATTTTTTTTCAATTGGTCGATATCTGTGAAGAGCCTTGAGACGATATTGTCGTGAAATGGCGCTATACAAATAAAGTTGAATTGAATTGAATTGAATTGTTAATACCATCATAACGATGGGTCGTGCTTCACCTGTCCAAATGTAATGGTATTGTGTACATTTCCTGTGATTATGATTGATCATATTGATTGATTAGAAGCCTGATTTTTGAGGACATCCTCAGCACTTAGTGTGCTTTGGAAAATGTTTAATGTTTATGGTGGGAGCTGCTCTGGGTCTTAGTAGTACCAGTGGTTTCTGGTTGTCTCCCGGTGGTCTTTTAGCTGTTTTAAAGCCCCAATGGACATATTGAAAATCTTTTTTGCTTGTTTTTACTGCACCCCCTACACTTTTAAAATTGAAGAGAAATAACAATCCATGCACAGTCAGAGATCTTGACATGCTGTTGATGCACCGATTGGTTCGAATTACAGGGGAGCTAACATGAGCTTGACTCCTCTGAGAACATTCACCTGAGACATGAAGCAAGTTCTAATAAATTCTTTCAGATTTCATCATAAAAAGTTACCATTCCTTTGTGTTGTATTTTAATTTCTTTAATTACATTTTCTAGGACATAGATTCACGTTTACTTACATTTTATGTAAATTTGCTCTAACGCCTTCTGTGACCATCCATGTGTGATGAATTTTTTATATAATGTCCTTAACATCACTTCTGTGTAGAAATAGTGACCAATATCCTTTTTAAATAAAATTTTTTTCATGTTAGCTTATGATCTAAAGTGCTGTTTGGAGCAAAAATAGTATCAGTTTAAGGACACCTCACGCTAAGATGAAACTTAATTGAAAAAAGAATTTTGACAACTTATAAAACAAATTAAGTTCAAATTAATTAAATATAGTTTTTATCCCAATATTATCCTAACATAGAATCCCAAAAGGTTTACTTTTTCATCCAGAGTTTTGAGAAATAGATCAGGGAGACATAGCTTTAAGATATCATACTCCTCTCATTTGGAGCCAGTTTTCGGTGTGGGCTCTGAAGGCAAACTGACTTTTTTTAATTTCACAACGAGAGTAATAAGATTGGGCTCTGATCACATCTGTGGCCAACAGAGCAAAGATCCCATGAGGTCAAAGGCCAAATAGAGCTGTAGCCTTGACAAGCTGTCACATAATGTGAAATCTGAAGTATCATAATCACTGACCGTTATTAACTTCATCACATATTATAAGATGTATGAGGCTAGAATGGCCAAGGCATTATGTTTGCAATATTCATTTTGATTTTAAGCAACAGCCATATAGATAGAATAATCAAGAAAAATGAGACGATTATCCATCAAGGGCATTACATGAGGCAGGAGCCAATTTATCCCTGACGAGAAGGCTCGGAATGGGCTTAATAAATCATCAAGAGAGGGGATATCATTTGGCCTCACAGCGAAAAAACTGTAGTGCAAGCATATTTCAAACCATTAAGTGCTAAAGTTAGCTCTCGCCCCCGCCCCCTCCTGCCAATCTATCAAAGGGTGCGCAGTCTTCATTGTGAGCCAAACAGCAGGCTGGGCTGTGTGCCTGTAAGGTGCCCCGAAGAACAAATGTTTCATTTTCATTAGCTACCAGGTAGTGTGAGCCTTCAGGCCAATGGCTGGCTTTCTCACATTCTGGCTGAGAATATCTCCGAAGAAGATCAGGAATGGAGAAGTTTTACACCACTGCTTTGTTTGAATAAGCACCAGAATGTCACATTACAATACAGAAGATTTATCTTTAAATGGTTCTAATCTGGATTGTATTTTCAGTGATCATCAATCTACCTTTCCGTGATGTCTCATAACACCCTGGACACGTCGCCAGTCCACCACAGAGCCCCTTTTATGTCAATAACTGGTTTTTAGTTCATTCACAAAGCCAGTTTGAAGACACAAAAACAGAAAAGGTTATTCCATCAGCTTTTTAAGAGCACTGAACTGCACCGTACCTCCCCAAAGTAGCAACACGAGCTGCATCAACAGAAATTGTAATTATATCCCTGAATGCAGAGTGTGGGGCATATTATGGTTTTGCCCCAACCGCTGCTGCGTCCGCCACCACCAAATATCCTTCGTGTGGGCACGATAACGCAAACAATTTTTACAATTTCATTTTGATACCCCATATATCACTTTAGGTACCCAAGGGGACGATGTATGTTGAGTTTCACGATTTTGGGATTTATGGTTTCCCCACCAGGTGGTGCTTTGTGCATGAAAAATCACATTTTTGGCTATATCTCTGGAACTATTTGTCTCACTGACCCCAAATTGTGTGCAAATCACAGACTGTAACCTCAGGATGTATATGGGAATGGCATCATAGCTGGCTGGTTCCAATTCTAATTAGGTAAGGTTTACAGTCTACTTTCTTCATTATTGACTTCAGTGAGGCTCAATGAATAAATATGATAGATGACTTGTTAATATAGTTACATTTGCAACATTATATTGTTGTATTGTGTCTATTCAAGGATTGGGGAATAGGGGGATTGGGGGCGTTCGGGGATATACCCTTAGCTGTCACTTCAGATGACATGGACCTTGTTCAGTAAAAGAAGTGTCTGAAAATGGAAATCAGCTTTTTGTACTTGCAGAACTGTGTTGCACAAGGGAAATAGAGACAGCTTTTTATTTAATGATATTTGGAAAGAAGCTGGTCAAGAACGAGGGGAAAAGCAGCAAAAGGAGAGGAACAGCGTGAGTCCACATCTTAATCTTTGCTTGCTTGGTTGTAATGTGTAAAGATTTTTCAGTTCCTATTGATGTTCAGGTCTCTTTTAAAACTGGTAGAAACAAAACAAAGAAACAAAAAAGAACAACTATAAAGTGTCTAGTCTGAATATTTTTTTAATCAGAAACACAAGTTATGTTTTGGTTTTCACTATTTTCATCAATATTTCCTTCCTCACACTTCACGATCATGTCCTTCCCCACCTCAAAAACGATGAAAAGTTTCTCTACTTTCTCAAAAAACAAACAAACATGTAAACATGATGGAAAAATCCATGAAAATGAAGAATAAGATAAAAAAAAGTCTTTTCTTCTTTTTCCACATCATTGATCAGACCAGCCGTTTTTATATATTCTTTCTTGATGTGTATATTGCTTCTTGTTAGTGATTATTATGATGCCTTTAGCAACCACTTTCTCACAACACTACACAGCCTGGTATACATGCTCCAAAGCAGGTGTTGGAAACACACCTACTGCACATTTTCTGTCAGGCAAGATTTCTAAAGTTTGTTTCAATCTTGCTTGTTTGGAAACACGACAGCCATTTTTCCTTCCAGGTGTTGCAACAGGTCACATGTGACGAACTGAGTGAAGGTAAAGTCTTCTTTCCCTCTTTTTTAGACACAGTTGGTAAGTGGTTTCATGTTTTTGTAATGAGTGTACTTTCATATTTTGCTGACATGACTTTGGACAATCTGCAGCTGATAAGCAAATTATGCATAAAATGCAAATTATGTTCATTGTACCTTTTTTTTACTGAACTGAAGACAAAACAGAAAGAATTGTTGTCATCTTGTTATTGCAAACCCTCTTTTAAAAAAATCCTTATGCATTTTAAACACATTGCTAATATTTTCCTTTTTGTTCATAAAACAAAATTAATAGTCATCCTTTACACGTGTCTGTGGTTTTTTGGACAGATATATCCAGTAGAAAGTAAAAGAAAGCTTTTGCTGTTTATTCCCATTTGTGAGTTTGAAATTCCTGGATTGACAGTCTACTATGTAAAATCTTGCTTGGTGATCAACACAAGTAGCAAGAATCACTAAGATGTTAAAATGATTATTCATTTCTATTCTTTTTTTATCCGGAATGTATCTAAATGCTAAAATTATTGCCCAGCTAATTACCTTTTGACATAAATTGCACCCTGGCTGACTTGATGATATCAAATATTCCCAAGGTCACCACCGCTCTACTTTGTTTTGTTACTGTATTCTCTTCCTGAAAGTAATAACTTTATCTCAGGAAGACTTATGAAAAGGAGAAGTAGGGGTCTGCTGGAAGCAGGGTCTGTGTATCTCTTTCATTTTTACGGCCCCTTGTCCTTGCAAGTGTCACTTGATTTATCTTGCAAATACACCATGTGAGCAACAATGTCAGATCTTGTAGAATATTGGTCTTGGTTTGAGTTACATTCAACCCTTTTGAGATTTTTGTGAATTTAACTTGCTCAGTTTGCAATACTGTACTTTCACTGTAGAGAGAGTTTCTATTATACCCCCTTATGGTCATGAACATTCTTTCTTGTGCTGTAAATTTGATAACTTTATTGATTTTCATGAGAATTTACTCAAAATAAATGACTATGAGGAGACATTGTTGCAAATATTTCTCCATGAAATTGCTAGTTTTGGACAAGATTAAAAAAACATAATGGTTTCTAATGTCCAACTACGCCTGTGCCCTAGTTGCTAATGCATCCTCATTTGAACCTCAGTAAAATCTTTGATTATGTTTTTAACTAGCATCTATAAAAATTGAAAACAAGCAACAGCAAATAAGTGCAATTTCCATTTTGAATATTGTGTTCCCTCAAAAGTTATACCCTCGTCTCTCTGACTGAAAAGATTTTGTACAAGGTGGCATAAAGCTTATGTAGGCAGAAGAAATTTTAAGAACCACTTTTATTATCATGTAATTAGAAAAACTTAAACAGAGTAAAGATAAGGAAAGACCTGAAAAAAAGCAATAACAAAAGAAAGTTATGAAAAGAGCTTATCAGCAGTTATCAAAAGTTAAATTAATGTCAAATAAAGGCACAGCTATTGATTGCTGAGGAAGTTTATACCTCTGTTATAGTGCTATAAAAAGCTGAGGTTTTAAACAGCAGTGTTTATACACAGCCAGTTCTAATTTCCAGTCAACACAAAGCATTTCAAACATAAAACTTAAAATGATAGAATTATATTTTCTTTGTCACTTTTTAATATAATTTCAAGTTGCAATACACCTGTAAACAGATATACTACACGAGAAACCTCTGATTTGAAATGATAATTTTCATCAAGATGGAAGTCAAGAAGGACCTCTGAAAATAAGAGAATGCTAAAAGATGAATCACCTGGTTTGCTGAACCAGCAGAGCATGTGCACAAAGGGCATTCACTTAGTAAAGCCCCAGCTCTGCAGAACTGATACCTTCAATCCATTCCCAAATCAAAAGATGCTTGTGTCAGAGTCATTTTCACTACAAGCCTATTGCAGGAAACCACAAGAGGTGCAGAGCAACTTCTTTCTCGAAAACAAATAAGCTGCACAACACATCAGAACCTCCCTATGGGGAAACCTTGAAATGGATTATCTGTCTTTAAACACCCACACTACTTTCTTTCTGTTCTCAACATCTCATATTCTGTGATCCAAATTATAAATCTCAACTGGAAGGTGAAAGATAAAAGTTCCCACAGGAAAATGGCTTTTATGTAAAGAAGAGAGCAGTGTGTGGTTATAGTTGCAAATGGAGGAAGACACAGAGCTGGATCTAGCAAACCACACTGAATTAAAAATTCAGTCTTACAACGTTAATGCCATAAATTCATTGTAAAATGTTTCCAAGCAACACATCTTTTTTTCTTAATGGAACATCTTGTGTGCAGATGCAAACTGATGCTTTGACTGACAACAGGTGACCTGAAAAGACTGTTTGCAGAACTGTTTGCCAATTTGCAATTTCTGGACAAATGTAACTGAATTCTCTCCACATCCTTCAGTTCATACCAATGGCATAGTATGCTGGCCATCAACAAAATATCATTAAATCCAAACATATTACTTTTTAACACATTTACCCCACCACATGATATCTTTTAATAGACGACTTGGTCAATACTGTCCCACTTTTAATATGAGCAAAGTTATTTTCGCATTGAAAATCCACCATATAAGCCCAACGCTGCACCACATCGAGCTTATACTGCCTCATTCTTTTTGACTTCTGTTGAATAAGAATAAATTCCCATGATGTCAACTCTGGTTTGAACATTGTTGTTGCACAGATAAGGAAAGAATCACTGTAGCCACATGATTAACGTCAACGTTTGATTTGCAGGGCTCACATTTACAGGACTGTATAATATAATACAAACACAAACAGTTAGCTTGTTGCATTTACAGGAAAACTCTAAGCCAGCAGGGCTAGCATCCAGTTTGTAAAGTTTGCAGCTCTAAGTGCATGTTTGCAAATTATTTCAGAGCTTGTATTTGTAAATCAGGTTTTCCTTGTTTTCCAATCTTGCAAAACAAATCTGAACAAAAAATAAATAAAAGCTTTTAAATGTGCAGTAAAAAATGTGGAAAAAAAGCCGGAGATACTTTCACAGACATCCCATCCACTGGTGCAAAGTATTTTGTGATTACGAATGTTGTTATTGATTTAATAACTATCTGATTGGATGGTAACTAATCAAACTGTCCAGTCAGAGAGCAGATGCATTCCTGTCTTTATACGCCACTGCAGGCTCTTAAATGGTGTTGATATGTTTTAGAGGGATGGGGTTAAATACGATAAATCTGCCTGGTATTGAGACATAACTATTTGTGTTGACTGATGATGGTAATACTTCAATTTTTACTCAATTAGGCCCTTGCTTTGAACACATTAAAAAATGAAGCCAGGTAAATGGCTTTTAATGATGTCAGATTTAATTGTAATCTTCAAAATATGTGACACACCCAGATGTTACTTTATGTTCAACATATTTACGTCAATTGTAAAATGAAACTCCATGTACTATTCTAATATCTTGCAGCACACACTGCTTCTTCACAACCTGTGCATGAGGCTCCAGGGTTGCGAGGATTTTAAGAGGTGATGTGCTTCGTCTATTTCTTTTTCGGGCTTTGCTTGCATCTACGTCTTGTCACAAGATGTGGCAGTATTGGCTCTGTTCTAAATGCAGAACAGGGAGGCAGTGGTAAAAAGGCTTTGGCGGTAAAAGAGGCAGTTTAATAAGCTGTGATTGTGCCATAACAGCATACCGGAAGTTAAGTAGTGCAATGGACTCTATGAATTATTAACATGAGTAAGATTTGTGTGATGGAAATTAAACATGAGTAAAATATTCATTCTGCAATCCCATTACTGGAATACTGTCTTATTCTCAAGATTCAGGTCAATAGCTGGAGTATCCATTAATTTCTGGTCAGCTGGTGGCTTTTCCATAATCATTTGAGGGCCATTACATATTTTTTACAATTAGAACAGTATTCTAGCTATTTGATCTCTGTAAAAGGCTGCAGACAAAATGTAACATAACTAGTTTATCTCTTTAAATAACTTTCAGTCTGCTTTTTTAACAAGCTAACTGGGGATGTTTTATTATAGTGAGCTAAATAACATGTCATGGCACAACAATGATAGGTTGCTTGTTAGATTTTCATTTTACAGTGTGCATGGACGGCATTGAACTTTACAGCAGTTTTGCTGTTTTTAAAGTTTGCTATCTCATTCTAATTTTTACAGGCTTTCAACATAAATGCGGCAGAAAAAACACCACTGTTCAGTAAGAGCATCAGGTTTGCAAACTTATCTGACTAGCTTCTGCAGCTTTACCTGAAGCTCCTAGAAATGTCATAAGGAAACCCAAGAATTTCCCAATTGTCTAGATGGCTGTGTTCAAAGCTGTCTTACTCATATCAGCTGTAGGGAATACTATTAAAAATATATCTTTTAAAGAACTGCAAAAGCACTGTTCAGCATTGATTGACCACAGGTCCATCCGGACTTCGTATAGCTCAGTTATAATCTGAGGCATATTATTTTCTTAGGCCTTCACTGTTTCCTGAAACTGTGAGTCATAAACTGACAGAAATAAATCCCAGAGCCAGGAATGGTAGGCAATATCATAGAAAAGGTACCATTTATTTGTGTTAGCAATGTTAGTAATGTGTAGAACACGTAAAAAAAACAATTAAAGGTTAAGATACACTTAATCGGCTTGCTGTTGGTACACAATATTAACAGTGTCATGGATTTTCTTTTCACGAAGTCACTTTGAATTTGCCTAAAAAAGGAGGAATAGAGTATTTTTCATTTTTCATTTCATTTCATTCTATTTAAGGTTTAAAAATTCTATACTTCAGTTCCTCCTGGAAGCAAGTTGGACAAAGAAACAAATGTTGTTATTATAGAAACCATGACAGAAAGCTTGATACCACAAAGTATCAAAGTTCCTGTCACCTACTAAGAAGTGCTTAATCTGTGCAACTTTATCTAGAAGGAGCTCATTTTCTAGCATCATCTTTTGTTTTCTTTTTCAATCATTAGGTTAGGTAATAAGTGATTATCATCACAGTAAAATTTAAACCTGTTTGTTTAAATAAGCATGCGCTTATTATCATTACCATCCCATACAGTCTAACAGCAGTGTTTTTGTCATGAAATATAATCCCAAAAAATCCCCCAAATCTGAGTTTCTACAGTTTTGTGGCTTTAAGAACAGTTGTTTCCAAACTGGGCCAAAATGGCCAATCTGGAGACCTAAAAATGGTTCAGTACCTAAAATCTCTGTTTCACTCTTTTAGAAACATAATGCTCACACACTTTATTAAGATTTGTTTGAGGTTTAGAGTTACCGCTGCATAATTGTAGAAATTTAATCTTGCAATTTTATTTTATTTTTCAGATAAACCAGTTTTTTTCTTATTCATTTTTGCTCATTTTGCCTTTCCCAATAACACATATACTGGTATTTACAAATCTTCACACATCTCACAAGTGTTACCTTTACTGTGAATCAGGGTAATGATACAGATTGTGTGTTTGCAGAAACATACCAATTTAATAATAGGTATGCAATTTTTTAGCATACATCTAAACAATCGGCTCAGGGATTAAAAAGAACTATATAATAATTTTTAAAACATTGTGGCTTGCTTTAAAACGCAGTCTTTTGAAATGTTTAGTGCAAATGAGAAACTTTTCTTTTGTTTTTCTCTGGGTGACAAGCTTTCTTCTAACTGCCAACAACCCAAAGGGAAAACCCTAAAGTATACCCTGCCAGAAAATAACCTTCATTACACGTTTTGTTATGCTGTGTTTCATAGAAAATGTATATTTTATCTCCATCTGCACTAACACTATGATTTTTTTTTTGCTTCTGTCATATTTTAACTGAAGACCAGACTGTAGAATCACAAACATTTATGTCTGTGATTACAGCATGTTAGATCATGTTTATCCAACCTAATTAGAGCCAACTGCTGTTACTTTTCTTCAGCGTTTGCTGAAAATAATGAGCCTAAATCAAAACCTGATTCTCACCACCAGCCTTGGCTTGGAATACCAGTTGTTTAATATTCTTCACATAGTATCACTACTCTTGTTCAAAAATCTGTTTGCGCTTGTTTGTTTCCTTCCTGACCTCCATTAAAACTTGGCAAAAGGAACACCTTCACTTTTCATAATGCCTGTCTGCAGCTACCGGCAGCCAAATGGAATATATACTCCAGCTACTGTTGCCAGGTCAAACAGTTTGCTGACTTCATATCAACCCGTAAGTGCCAAGAAACAACAGAAATCCAAAAACCATCGTAGTACTATCAAACTCCCTTATGGAGCTTTAGTGAATCCAAAACTTCCTGTAAAAGTATTTTCTTGGCATATGATTACAAGAGGAGCAGATGACCTAGCTTAATTGGCTTCGTTGGGCACCAATGCAGATTTTATTTTCCTAATTTTCATTTGATCTACATTCTTTAATATTAGTGATTTAGTGTCTGTTTTTTATTAAAGTAAAGCTGGAAAAACATGTACCATATTTCCTTAGAATAGAGAAAGGCCATCATGGACTCCATTTTTTACAAGGTACTATGCTTTTATATGACATTATTTACCACTTGTTATTATAATTATGAGATGCTTTATTTTAACGAAAAATAAAGGGAACATTTAAACAACACAATGTAAATCCAAGTCAACCACACTTCTGTGAAATCAAACTGTTCACTTAGAAAGCAACATTGACTGACAATCAATTCCACATGCTGTGCAAATGGAATAGACAATAGATGGATATTATAGGCAATTTGCAGTGGGTCACTAATGGTGTGGGGTGGCATTTCTTTGGAGGGAGTCCAGCTCTCCATGTGCCCGCCAGAGGTAGCCTGACTGACATTAGGTACCGAGATGACATCCTCAGACCCCTTGTGAGACCATATGCTGGCGCGATTGGCCCTGGGTTCCTCTTAATGCAAGACAATGCTGGATCTCATGTGGCTGGAGTATGTCAGCAGTTCCTGCAACATAAAGGCATTGATGTTATGGACTGGCCTGCCTGTTCCCCAGACCTGAATCCAATTAAGCACATCTGGGACATCATGTCTTGCTTCATCCACCAAACAGCACAACAGACTGTCCAGAAGTTGGCGGATGCTTTGGTCCAGGTCTGGGAGGAGATCCCTCAGGAGAACATCTGCCAGCTCATCAGGAGCATGTTCAGGTGTTGTAGGGAGGTCATACAGGCACCTGGAGGCCACATATACTACTGAGCCTCATTTTGGCATGTTTAAAGGACATTACATCAAAGTTGGATCAGCCTGTAGTGTGTTTTTCCACTATAATTGAGTATAACTCTAAATCCAGACCTCCATGGGTTGATGTTTGATTTTCAATGATAATTTTTATGTGATTTTGTTGTCAGTACATTCAGCTATAGAAGGAATAATAAATAAAAAATAAACAAAAATAAATAAAATAATACAAATATTTCACTGTTGCCTTTATTTTTTGAACAGTATACACATTATGTATATGTA
>JBAMHX010000006.1:11920098-11930380 GCA_037177515.1 Pseudomugil tenellus | reverse complement strand
CATGGCCTCACCAAACTCCTCCCATGCCCGAGTTTTTGCCTCGGCGACCGCCAAAGCCGCGTTCCGCTTAGCCTGTCTTAACTTATGTTTTATACAGAATTAAATTTTTACTTTATTTAAAATTCCATGAAGTATACACAAATTACCCAATATTGTATCAGATAGTATTTATTATCCAATCTTGTTGAAGAAGTTGTGGAAATGTCTGAAAATATGATGTAAAGGCTAAAGGTGAAAGGTCAAGGCATGGTAAAATTATCATTAAGCTGGTATTTTCTGGTCATGGGAAGCTTGGTGTATTGCACAAAATTCATCTTTGTTTTTCCATGGTGGGGAACTGATAAGTTTGGTACACAAGTTGTCTTGTCCAGCATTAGGCTGGACAAGACAACTGGGCTGAATGGGTTGAATGATGCTCTGAGTGCTGAATTGTGCTGAGCAAATTTACTTTGTCAAGAGGGGCTTTATGTATAAATGTATAGACAAAGATTCTCTTGATAATTTGTATTCTTTATTTATTTTAGAGGCCCTGTGATAGGCTGGCGACCTGTCCAGGGTGTACCCCGCCTCTCGCCCTGTGTAGCTGGGATTGGCTCCAGCCACCCCACGACCCCGTTCGGGAATAAGCAGTAGAAGATGGATGGATGGATGGATATTTATTTTAGATAAATGTTTATTCAACATAATTTTTATGCACTGCTGGACCCGACGGGAGAGGACAGAAAAAGGACAGAGCGGCAACAGAAAAGACAATGGAAAACCAACCAAACATAAAGAAAGGACAGAAACTCACCACATAGAGAAAACTGCAATCTAACCACAAACACTAGTCCATCTGCTACATCTGTACATAAAATGATCAACACAAATTAATCAAACACAAATATTCTATTTATTTTCTCTCTTCAGGTAATTAATAGAAATTCAAATTTAAAGGATGATCCACAATATAAACCAAACAGTCTCTCAACTCAAAATCCCTAAAATTCACTTCAACACAAAATGTATATTTTCAATTCAGTTTTTTTCCTTCTTTTTCTTTCCTTTAGTTAAGTTCCCTTTTTCATTTTTTCAGTTCATAATAAATCAAAAGTCCACAAAAAATAAAGTTACGTTCAAGAAAGAAAAAAAAACAAAAAACAAAACAAAAGCAAACTCATGGTTGGTACAGGTGGGTCACGTGATATTTTTCTGTTTCCTGTTTTGAAGTGTGAGTTTGAGACGGAGGGATGGCAGAGGGATGATTATAGAGGACGGATAGCGCACGGTGAGGGTTTAACGACCTAGATTTATTCTTTACTTTGAAATAATAGCGTGCTGCTCCGGAATAGTGAGTGTTTTCTTTTCTTCTTGCTGATTCTCTGTCTCTTTCTGTCTGTCTGGGTGCCCGTGTCTTTTTGTCTGTGCGCTTCTGTCTGCGGAAGACTTACACTAACAGCAGGAAGGGGGAAGGTTGACACAAGGACGCTTGTAATTTTCTGATAGGTGCTTTAACTAAGGCAAAGGGAGTGATGGTGGGTGTACCGTGGATCTGTACTGGTTGTGTAGGTTAAGGTGTGGAGGTGTGCAGGTGATGCTTGACACTCTGAGTCATGTGACGGCCTGGTAGTGACACCCAGGTTGTCACAACATGTGCACCTATCTTCTTCTCCTTCCTGCTCTCCTATTCACCCACCTACATCCCCCTTCAACCAGCACCCTGTGAGACACCCCTAGAGGGCCAAAGGAAAGGGAGGCCAGCAGTCGTCCCCCCCCCCACAGCCACACACGCAGCAAGCCCGGCACCCCCAGAGCCAACAACAAGCCCCACTAGCGAAGCCAGCCCGAACCCCGGACCCATGGGATCCGACACTCCTCGGACCGAAGTCCCGGTCCGGCAGCAACCAGGAAATGGGGTTGTAAAACTGACCTCATCAACCCTCCCCCAACCTCCCCACTTCAGATAGTTGTATCATGTGGGTTGTATGCAAATAAAATTGAGGGGCCGCCAAAGCAGCCTCACCCACCCACAGCATCCAGTACATGGCCTGCTCCTCAAAAGTTGTCCGTATGTTGTCAGTGTATTCTTGTGATAATGAATAAGTGTCGTTAAAAAAGAGACGACCAAACACCAAGTGCGGCAAGCAGGGCCACCTCCATGGCCCCCCTCACCACACCCGGCATACGTACCCACCCCCAACATCCCTACCCGTGTGTGCGATGGTGAGAGGGGAGTTGGGGAGTCCGAAGGTGTAGGTCCAAAGGGAGCTTAGTTCCCTCTGGAATAAGAGCTGCTAACTGCAGTCGGCACCGCCCATTTCCAAAGGACCCCAAGAACAGGACAAGCCAGTGAAAGCCGTCCTACCACTCATGCCTGCAGCAAACTCCACCAGGGAGCTGCCACCAGCCTCAGAGGGCACCAACTCACAGTGGGACAGTGGGAGAAAAATCCAGGCCCCACCCCCTCACACCCACCAAGGGCTCACCAGTCCCTCCCTACCAGCACACCAACCCATTTCCACCCTCATTGTGACCTGCACACTGATTAAACATCCATTCCACTCTTTCAACCCTTAAAAAAAAGAAAATCCTCTCACATTTATACCAACCCCATTCCTTCACACTATCCAGCATTACCTCAATACACATAGACATTCACACTTGCCAATCACACAGACCCCACCTCACAATTACATGTGCTAACCCCCCAACATAAAGAGACATACATCACTGTTCCTAAAACACTCACCTGCTTCCTAATCCACCAAAACATACCCCTTCACCCACCCACAAACCCACTTATGCACCCTCCATCTTACAGACCCCACCTTACACCCACGAACACTAGATCACACCCTCCACAGACACCAGACCCTCACAGACACATACGGACCCTCACATAATCAAGTACATACACATATATACACACAAATTCACATATACCCATCACCGCCACTCACCCGATGCTCTTGCCCGGACTCTGCTTTTTATTGTTACATCATGCTACAGCAAATGGCAGTGTACTCCCTGAAATAGCCACATTAGAAGAACATTGATCATGATGTGCATGAGCTGGTGTGGAGCACCGACATGAGGCAGTTTAATGTTTCCAGTTCTGTCACCAGCCCACACCTGAATCATGTTCAGGAAAAAACAAACAGAGGGAGGGTAATAAACCACATATCATCTCATATGATCCTGAGCAATAACACATTTCAGTGTTTAGCAAGAAAAATTGAGAAACGGCAAAGTAAGTTGATGAAGAAGAGAAATAAATTTTCACATCACTTGCTCTCTTTTTTA
Organism: Pseudomugil tenellus; assembly: GCA_037177515.1. Classification (NCBI taxonomy): domain Eukaryota; kingdom Metazoa; phylum Chordata; class Actinopteri; order Atheriniformes; family Pseudomugilidae; genus Pseudomugil; species Pseudomugil tenellus. Next base: position 11,927,098 of record JBAMHX010000006.1, on the reverse strand, counting down.
AAATATATTTCACCTATTTCTTTTTGTATGTTATGTGCAGGTGGCCAGTGGGTCTACAGTGTCTAGTAGAATGTGCTCTAACTACAAGCTATTTCAAGTTTGTGAGCTTCTTAACCTTATTGTATTTAAGCCGGCACTCAGCCTCCCACTCTCCCACAGGTAAAGTCTGCTTCATATCAGAGCAGTTCTGTCTGCCCCGAGGATATTAGCCAGACCAAAAGCACTGGCTGTGAGCCAAGAGAAAAGCCAGGTGAAACCCTTTTTAAGCATCGGTAGTGACAGTGGACTGGCATGGGACAAGCTTACTCACCTGTATTTAACACAAATGTGTAAATGAGGATAATGTCCTGACTGGGGCTTATAAGAAATGCTTAATTTTTCATGATCACACTGATCTTAAAGAGGAAGTGCATCCAAAAATGTGTTTGACCTGTAAATAAAAATCAATTCTGATTGAAACTACCTGTACTGTTGTTTTTTTTAAAATTTCTTTAAGAATCAAGATTTTAATGTAAAAAAAATACTGAAAAAGCTCTTGAGGGTAAAATTAGTGTTTCTGGTTTCAGCAGTTAAAATTGGTGTTTAAAGTCGGTCCTCGAGGGGGACAATCCTGCAGATTTTCAGTGTATCCCTGCTCCAAATGGATCCAGCCTATATAGTTTTGCACAATGATTAATTAATTTGAGTCAGGTATGTTGGACCAGGGAGATCAGCAGGGTTGTGGCCATCAAGTACTGAACAAGGACTGATGTAAAAGTAAACTCAATACTTTCTCTAGATCACAAGAAAAGTAAATAAAATAAACACACATTCCCACTCCCTCTTGATGCAAAAATAGCAGACTTGCCTTGCAGACATGGAAACCACAACCACCAATGGCAAACACAGATGGGAACTCGTTATGTGATGAAAACAGAATTTTACAGAGCTCCAATGGGACAGATTTGTCCTTTTAAGGGACATAAATGTAACACTGCACTTTATTCATTAACTCTTTATCATCACCTAGCAACAGATAGCAGGTTCCAATTGTAGCAGCGACAACTTGCAGCACCTCTTCCGGCAGCTGCATCAGTTTGCCACGAGTCACCACAGCTCGTCAGAGCCTGCCAGGGCTGTTGTCACAGGCCAGTGCATTAGAAGCACTGCGTTGTGTAGCTGAGGGAATTCTGAGAGAAAATTCTTCCACTTCAAAGACTGTTCTGTGGTATAGGTTTTAAATCTGCATCTTTCCATTGTGCTAGTGGCTGGAGCTGGTATCTGCCCCTTAACCTTCATGACAACAATGAGGGGGTGAATAAAACGAGAAAAAAGAAAAAAAAAACTCTTTGGATCTTATTTATTCTTGAAATTTGGCTAATTAGGGGGCGGCATTTTGGTTGACAAGTATCTGATATCTAGTGGTAAGAAGGCAGAGTGTACCATAACCATGGTTTTTAGCTAATAGCTCGACTGAGCTTTAGCCTGCTTAGTTTCAGTTAGCTCCCGTTAACTACAGGTTAGCTCAGTTACCTCTTGGTTATAGGCACCATGGAGTTTGATAGATGTCAATCATCACCCCTTCCCTCCAGCTCCACCTCTTTACACATTTTTTATTTTTCCAGGCGTGATAAGATGTGTGACGCTGCCAGGATGGCGCCAGTTGAAAGTGCCAATTGAGCTTGAATTCAGCTCTTCAGAAATGTTTTTTTTTGTACACTGTATGGTGTGTATTCACACACCCATTTTCACCTTCCTTATTGGAGCAGATTAGATCCATAACTCAAATGTGGTCCCATTTTCATGGCTGACACAAACTTTGGTGTCATTCTTCTTAACTTCTTCAAAGTCTCCACAGTATCATATGAGCACTCAACCATGGACATAAAGTAAAATTTCACTGGATATGAGTAACAAACCAGAAAAAATAATGTTGCATATGCACACAGTTTATTCACAGGTGCTTGCTTCATTCTGCCACTGCCTGAGCACAGATGTAAAGAAGAAAAGTGCTCCTGCTACAGATGTGCAAAGCAACCAGTCACTAGATTTCTGACTTGGTAACTTGTCTTTTTTCTCTTTTCCTTCTATTAAAATGTCACTGAAGTGCATTGAAAAGTTGCTAAACTTCTGCATTGGCACTGAATTGGTAAAATTAATCATCACTCTCCCTGCTGTGACTTAGCAAGAGTGATGCAATGATGACATACTATGAAAATGATTTCCAATTTCCTTAAAAGAAAAACAATATATTAAACTTTACATTTTCCAAACAGAATACCAATCTGATAAACAGATTTTCAAGTAGTACAATCCATGCTAATTTTCTGTTAACCAGTACTATTTGTTTGCACATTGAAGTAACAATCACACATCATATAATACTTAGGCCTCGATTTATTAATGCTTTGCGTGTACTAAAACAGGTGCAGACGGCTTTGCTCCGCTAAAATCGGCCCAAGCTTATCTATCAAAGCTGCAAACATGGAACTGCGTCTGTTATCATGGCAAAACTGCGCAGGTATTCTCCAATTCCGCAGCAATTTAGCCCTCTTCATAAATCAGCCCCTTGGTATTACCTGTGTATTTTACCAGTGGATATGTTAAGTTTTAATGAATTCAGTGGAGTAAAATTGCAATATTTAAATAAATTCCACCACTAAAATATTAAAAACATGTCAGAACTTCCACAAAGAAAGAAACATGACAGGGTCTAAAGTGATGCAAGTATTAAAACCAGACAATCCAAATATTTCCTCATGGATGTCTGTCATTTGCTTTTATATAAGATTTGAAAGATCTTGAGAAATCAACCATTTATTATGTGGCAGTTATATTTTGATGTTTGACAGTAAAAATCACTTCCCCATATTTATCCGTCAACAGAAAATTTGCTAGGAAATATTTAGGTGCTGTGAAATTTTTAATGAATACTCATTTCGTTTTCTTTTGTCCAGGTAGATTTAAAGCCCAACATGTAACACATGCACATCAAATATAACACGAGAAATGGCATCTTTCTTTCACTCATTACTGTCCTATTGTGAAACAAATATGTAGCTTGCCAACATAATGATGTGAAATAGAAAAACAGCTTTTGTGTAAGCAACAAAAAAGCCTTTATGTAACATTTTCTAACAATTCTCTAGGTTTAATTGCAAAGAGTTAGCACAAACCATGTTTGGTCATTTTACTCAGACAATAGAAAGGAAAATAATGGGTATTTGTAGCACTATGTAAAAAGCGATAAAGACCAGTCTTAATGCCCAAGGACAGGTTATTGTGTTCATGCTGTCTAGCAGATTGATAGTGGGAAGTTCCTATATCTGTTTACCGCACAATCATCATGGGAGCTCGTTTACACAAACAGATCCAAAAACAGCATCTGAGAATATACTAATGGCACATGCTTGTAAGGCCCACACAGGTCAAATCAATAGGATGCTTTGGCTTTTGAACATTCTTCTAATGTATTGCCAAGGGTTTTCCCATGTTGCCCAATTTACAAGTTAAGAGATTTGTTTATACCAATGACACAAAACTCAAACTTTAGATTTTCATTGTCTTTGTTCAGGGTAAAATGTGCTCAAATACTAAATTATGAACTACAGTTTATACACATATGTTTTGCTTTATATGGGGACAAATGTTAGTGAATTTGTCACAAATGTATTATTGGCCTATTTGCCTTCATATTCACTGTATTTACTGTAAAAGGTGAAGCCCTGCCTTAAAAAACACCAATTTCTTTTCTTTACTTCTCACTTCAAGCAGTCGAGCCTGGCAGCCGCCCACATGGAACCTGCTTCTGCATGAATTCAAATCTCTCATCTAGTGTCTGCTTAAGGGAGAATTATTAGATATTTTTAAAGTTGCAATACTGAACTGAAACCTCTTTTTTTGTCCATAGACAGTACACTTTTTTCTAGTTTTGCTCGCGATAAATGTAATGCTTTACATTTTACACCATTTGTTGAAACATACACCACATTTTGAACAACTAAAAGTGAGAGTACACAAATTGGCTCCAAACTTTTCCTACATTCAGTAAAGCAGACATCACCTGCTGAGGTGTCACTCAGCTTTCTTTGTGTAAATGGGTAAAAAGAAATGGGGATTTTTGGAAAATTCTTTAACACTGCATTAAAATTGCTCAGGGCAAATGTGTTACAACACAACATTCAAACGCTTGTTGCAGTTTTAATGGCTGTGATGGTTGTTGAATATCAGGATTTCATAAAATATGACTATGGATATATGACCCTTATGGAAATAGCCCAGCATAGACTCACATTATTGAACTTCGATGAATTATTTGTAAAGATTAGAGTTCATAGATACTTTATGACTTAGCAAAAAAGGGAAAAACTTAAAATTAATTCAAATTAATATAAAATAAAACACAAAAAAAATTAAATTGTTTGGAATCTTCATGTTAAATTGACATAATTTTAACACTTGCTTTAAATGTGACGGTTTACATTAGCCAGTGTCAGTCTTTCACACAGGGAATGTTTTAACTTCCATGTATTTTTCTACTTTGTAATTTTGTTTCCTTTTCAAAAACTAATTTCATGTGACTATTGTGTGCTTCAATTAATGAAAAGGACTTTGGTTATACAGTGGTTATCATGGTTTTCCTTTATTCTGCACCTAGCTGTGTTTCCACTTTTATTTTTGCAAAATGAAACCGGTCACATGTCCCACTTACTGTATGTCATGTCCTGTGACGTGGAAATGCAAATAAAGCGTTTCCATTACACTTTTGCAAAAAACTTCAATTTCGGAACATCTGGAAAACCACCTTATGAAATCATAAAAACTTTTTAGCAATATTAGATAGTTTTTTTAAATGTAGGTGTTTCCATTACTGAATTTCTATTGTGATATGCAAGTTTTGCGCAAATCAGGGGGTAATGGAAACACACTGATTGTTGGCCTGTTGGAAAATTTCGGAAACTATATTGACACTGAAGCAAAAGTGTTTTAAATCTGGGTTGTATTTTTAGTCTGATCACAAATTCGCCCCAGACTGCTTTTATGTGTTATCCTCAATCGAAAATCCGATATGATTAGTCAAAGTGACCTCAGGTTGAACTGAGCATTTAATTACATTTTTACATCACTGAAGTGAAACAGGTATCCACGCGTCTGTGCAGAAGGAGGCACGAATAATAGAATATACTTAATAGAATAGGCTTCTTAATACAATATAAACAAAGGACAGAACAACATATGTGATAAGGAGCAACTGTTTTCACCCATTCAATATTAAAATGTATCCAGTGTCAAGCTGTTTCCAATGCCTCCTGTTCCACACTTCATTTCTGCACATGTTGTTTAGGCACCAAGCTTCATCTTAGTTACAGCTTATCCAGTTGGGAAAAAGCATTTTACACGGATTGTCCAGACCAGACTTAGTTGTGACATTTTGAAGATACTGAATTACAAATTATTGTTGATTTTGGATTTATACAGTCTTTTGCCTTAAGCTGATTTTAACTGCATTATTTATTCACTCACGATCAACTCAGTGGCTGAATCATACCCGTATTTGTTAAAAACTTTCAAGTTGTCTGACTTTTTACAGCCTAATATTAAAATAGTCTTTGTGTTACATCACTCAGGCTGACAGCGCTGGATGTAGAAACTCAACTTTATTTGCTACCAACGAAGATCAGACAGTGCAGTTTTCCCGATACATCTGTACCACACACTTGCTGTCATTGCCACCCCACACCTCAGGACTCCTCCTCTGTGTTGCTATATCTGGCAGCATTCAACCATGAAATTGCTTACTCTGCCCCCTAGGGGTAAGAATGTTAACTCGCCAACTAAACATATAAGGGTACAGTGAAATCAAATATGCATTAGATTCAGATAACATCAGCAAACACAACATTTTCTTATAAGTGCTACATTCCTCCCCTGCTTATTAAAATGTTGTCCTCAACATTAGCACTTACAGATTATACTATGGAAGGCTGAACAGAATAAACATTTACTCCAGCAGTGATGTTATACATTACTCTTGCTGCTATAACTCAATAGCAATGGGCAATGAAAAATTAGTAAATAAATGTCTTTCAGAACTTTACAGTATCTCACATATTCTACACCATTTCTAATAATCAGAAACTTCTCGTATTCAGCAGTATTACTCGAAACTTCAGTGTAGTCTCACTTTGAATAGCCCTACTAACAGAATAATACACATTGACACCAATACACAGCATTTCTGTTTTCAGTCTCTTCTCTAAACTTGTACCAAATACTGTAATCCATCTACGTACATCATTAAAATGCCATGGTTCATGCCCTATTCATTTAGAGATTTGAAACCAGTTGAGTAATATTTGTATTACATCTTTAACAAAATTGAACAAAATCTTATGTTGGAATATCATCACAACAATCGCAGTAAAGCAAAATAATATTCCCTCTATGTTCTGTTTGAGTCTCTGTCTGTGTCATCACAAAATAAGGAGAACAGTAACGACTCATTTCTCAAACAGTCCATGCTACTATGTTCATCTGACGGAATAAGACACAACAGTCCATAATAAAGCTTTCAATCATCCTTCAGTAGTATCCTACTGAAACAGGAGAAGAATAAAGTACATGTGATCTGAACACAGCTGGTAGTGACCATGGCACACTATAAGGTCCATATACTGGTGTTGCTGCATTCACAAAAACTGGGTTGGCATGCAGACCCACTACACGTTGAACAGGCTGACCCAGTGATTCATATGTCAGTGTTTCTTTGGACGTCTTTCTCGCTGAGACCTGCGAGGCTGCATGCTAGGTGGCACTGCCTCCTGATCTCTGGGATGGTCTCTGGATTGAGCAGGAAGTGTTTGCTCTTCTTGGATGTCATTTTCAGTTGCACTCTTGTCCATGGGCTCCTCAGGTGGAGTCTCAACTCTGTGCTCCTCTGCTGTACAAACTCAGGCTGATGTTCAACTGCAGGAGTACTTGGAATTTCCACATTCTTTCTTTCAGACCTGTGTAAGTGGTG
>JBAMHX010000006.1:11885275-11903157 GCA_037177515.1 Pseudomugil tenellus | reverse complement strand
TATATATATATATATCAAATTAGATTTAAGGAGAAAGTGTGTCCAAACTTTTGAGTGGTAGATCTTAAAAGATTATGCTTATGCTTATACATATGTTTAGTTTTGAAACTTTTAAGTGTAATTGTACATGTGACAGTCTCATAACAATGATATGATCTTGTTTAATCATTTAATCATTAAAAAAATGTTGAAATCACACATTACCACCAACAGCCAGTGAGATTACATTCCTAAAAGGGAATTACATCAAAGTGGATATAAATTGTTCATGACTTGCGAGAAGAATGTTCTGAGCAACAGTGCCTCAGAGAAAATGAACATCTGTATTTGATCCATTTCATTTACCTTTACAGTGTCCTTTTCATTTCCCTCCAGACTGAGAACAACTTGTCACATATTGTTTGTTGATGTAGTCTCTTGTTTCATCCTTTAAACCCTCTAAACTTGTATGTACATTTTGAGCCTTTTGACAGAACTATCTAAGTTGAGGACACAGAGGATTTGCAAACAGAAATACTTCTTATTATAGAGTAAGAATGCAGACATCATTGCCACTTGTTGAGAGTTGGTATTTATGCATCTTGCAGATGACAGCTCAAGTCATTTCTCAGCTTTCATTGTGGCTGTTCGACCAAATAGATATCAAAAGTATGGGGTAATAGAAATCTCAGCATCACTGAGGAGTGGAGGAGACAAAGATACAGTGTATTTGATTGAGACCAGTTTACTCAGACGGCTTTGTTACTGTATCTCCTTTACTCCCACACAGCATTGCTGCATAAACCCGATAGTCCTCTGAGTCAGAGTTGATGTAAACAACAAGAGAGCTTCATGTCCATCCAGAGCCTAGCAGGATAATGGATATCAACCAGGCGACATGTGATTTGCATAGACAGCACAGAGGGATTAGGGTCTGATCTGTTGCGTCTCAGAAAAAAGGCAAAGCAAAAAAATGTGCTGCTGAGAAACTGAAGCCCTCAGATTTGTTTTCATGTGATTCCAACCTGCAAATCCCGATCAGACAGTTATCCGGATAGGATAAAAACATCCCAGCTTCACATTTAAATATCTGCACTAGCAACTTTTATCAATGACAGACAGACAACGTTACGTCAAGCAAGCATCATGTGGTATTATGTACTCCTTCGCTCTGTATCTGGAAAAGCTGTGTCGCAAAACAACGGCTCTCTCAATTTCTTTCTCACGTCTATTTGGCCTCTTTTTTTTTTTTTTTTTCAAATTCTGTGTTGTTTGCCCTCTGACAGGCCTGCAGGGAAATCATTCTTTTTCTTTTTTTCCAGGAGGAAGATGTAGTGTCTATCTGCCTGGTTGTATTTTTAAAGGCACATTCAAGGCTGACATACCTTCTCCTGCTGCGCTTGCTGAAGGGAAATTCCCAGTGGCACCTTGTTGAGTGGCCATGTCAACTGTTTGTTTGCATACCGAATGGCTCCAGGCGTTATGCTGTCAAGCACAGAGAATAAGCAGCTCATCACTCCTGATGGACCATCAGGAAATCTGTATGCCAGTGAGGAAAACTCACTGGGACTGACAATCATGTAACTGTCATTAAAAGTATAGAAACATCTCTGCTGGATGGTGGGAATGTGGTGGTGGAAAACAGCTGAAATTAAAGGCCAATCCTTTAAAAAAATGTGCTATTTTCATAGTTGGCATGTTTAGAAGCAAGTCAGTGGACATAATGGATACTTCCCATCTTATAAAAAGTTCATTTGAAGGTTCGGTGCCACTATATAGGCTACAGGACAATAGCTATACTAGCTGATTCTAGAAAGGTGGCATTGGAGATGAAAAGAAACTCTTCATAGACCTTTTGCTTTATTGTTGCTCCTGATAAGGTCAAAGAGTACAAAGCCCCAACATGAAAGAAACTCCTGGCTTTTAATATGATAATAAAATATTTGCAATTAGTATTTACCCTGGAGCTTAAAGGCTAAAACTTTCTAAAAGGCTAAAACAATGGGAAGCAGTTAGGACTTGTGACTCTCCAAAGTAATCTTGATTTAAATTTTATTTCAGATTAATTCTTATACAATTAAAGTAGCATCAGATCCTACCATCTTAAACTCTGTAATGGGGGTATCTACTAAATTAGCAAAAGCATCGGACACCCTTCCGAAAAACTTTATATTCAGATTTCCAAGTAAGGTACATAATGGACTAGCAATATTGTGGAGGATTGAAATGGTCGTTTTTTCCTGTCAAGGACGAGGAGACTGGATTCTTAGATTGCGAAGAATATAAATTTAATAATGAAGAATAAAAGAAGTTGAACATACATTAAACATTAAAATATGGAGTGAGACAATACATGAAATTATTATTCTCCCTAGGTTTGTCACACAGAAGAAGTAATTCTGTCACTTAGAGACACCTTTGTTTAAGCACTTTGGTTGTGTGCGTCAGTCTGGAGCTAGTTTTCGGTCATGACAGATAAAGACTTGGGTTCCGTCTAAACATTTCCCTAATGGAAGGACGCCGCCCTTGCAGATGGTTTACTAAAGTCAGAATTACATCAGTTTAGGAGCCTTATGGTCGGACCTTTCAGCTAGACATTAATTTACAGTAAGGTAATTAACCTAAAATATGAAATGTCCACAACAGGACAACAGGACTGACCAGCACAGAAATTTGACATCAACCCAGTATAACTCATTTGGGTTGAACTAGAGACTGTGCTTCTAAAGAAAGTTTAAAACATCCTATAATCCTATAATATTTCTGCACCGTAATTGCGCCGTAAATGTTTACGTTGTGGTAACTGCACTTACACATTAAAGCATGCAGAATAAATATAAGGACTTTTTTAAACAGTGTTTTCTCAGATTTCCCATCTCATTGTGTTTAGTAAGCTTTTACACTTGATGAAGACATGAAAGGAAGGGAGATCTACAAACAACTTAAAACAGCTGATTCAGAAATGACGAAAAATTCTTAAAAATGTTTCATGATGACCAATGATTTGTTTACTCATCCAATTACATTAAAGTCTCTGAGGTTACTACAAATAAAATAACTAAAATTCCAATACCTTTGTGTCCAATTTTTAAAGTATTACCTTATTGTTCATCAGATGCATTTTAGTGCATTTTCTTAGTTTTAAATGGCCTGTAAAGCTGACACTACTATGCCAAAGCTATATATGAAAAAACAATAGGACAACATTGCATTGGCTAAAACTAATGACCCTTTTTTTTTACTTGCGTTTTTGCTAAGCTGAATCTCCTGGGTTGCTTGACTGCTTCTAGGTCAGTCATAATTACACTGATTCCCATATGACAAGAATTATTAATCTGTCATGGTCATATAGGGAAAAGTAGGCCTTTACATATTATTTAAATACAAATAAACAGGATTTATACCAAAGCTTTATACCAAAGCTACCAAATTAAATTTAGAAGGACCTATATTCCCATTTAGTCTTCCTCCTATAAATTATGCTGCTTCCAAGCGATACGTGACAAGTTGTCTTTTTTTATTTTTAGCTGCTGTGATAATATGCTCCATGTGCACAGTAGGTTTATCAATTTACATCTTTTGCACAGCCCTTGCGTTTTCTCCTTTTGCTCCAGGGAGTGTGCTACATGGTTGGTCCTCTAGGCTGCCAGCTACTCTTTCCCCGGGGATAAATCCAAGTGCATCTCGTCTCAAAACACTACTTAGAATAGCCCTCGGGGACATAAGCCTCTGAGGGACCCTGTCTGCAGGAGAAAACACCCAGTTCTCTTTTTGGTTGGCTGCATTTGAGAAGGAGAGAAAAAATATGACAACCTGGATTCGATGTATTTCTTACAGCATTTTTGATCAATTCTGAATTTTGGTCACCATCTAAATTTAAATCTCAGTCAGATTTTCTTGCTACTGCCTTTTACATTGGCCTTTTCAAAGTTGTTTTGATCTGTTATATGCATTTGTGGCATTGACACATTAGGGCACCACCTATAGAGGAAAAAAATGATTTTCATTTTGATTTGACTTTAGATCCACAAAATGAAACCACAAACAAAGGCCAGTAAAAATAATGATTTTTTTATTAACTATTCTACAAACAACATGGGATAGACATGGAGATTTACAGTAGAAAAAAAAATGGAATAATGATGTTCAAGAAAGAAGTCTTGTGAAGAAGTGGAATATATAGGAGAATAAAGCATCAACCAAACTGTGGGATGAAGAAAACATTTTGGAATGCGGCTGAACTAAATGTGATGGGCTGTTTAAGAGCTAGGGCCAGATTAGGAGAGTAACTCACTTTTTGTTACCACTCATGTTCATAGCAAACTTATAAGATGGAATATGTGGATGAGGATGCTGTTTTGACTGACGTGAGACTTGGTTCTGTTGGACTGTTCCTGTATCCAAAGGAAGCAAAGTTTGGGTGGAAAGTCTGAAAGACGCTGCCTGATCTCCTGGAAATTCATCCGGAACACTTTATGGGCTGTCAACTCAATATGTCAATCCACAGGGGTTCCTCTCTCTCTCTTTGTCTCTCCCAGTGATGCAGCTCAGGAGTGATGTCATCAGGGGCTGGATAGCGCCAAATACCAACAAATATTCAGAAGGGTGATTCTTTTTCAAAATAATTTTATCTGCAAAATAGTTATAGATAAGGGCTGTTGCTGAATATTCCATAACATGGAGTACAGGTGTTCCCTAAATCATTATGTTCTTACAGCAAGTTCAGCCTTCATAATTCATGTTTATTGATTTTTACAAACATGCACAAAATAAAAAAGAAAAGTGGAGACAAAATGTGTAAAATACTGGATCTTTCCTTCAATCCATTTCTCCTTCCTTCCTCTTCTCTCTCTCTTAATTCAATGCATTTTGACTCAGTAACAGGCGACATTTACTGTTTCCAACCAGTGGAAGCAGCAAAAAATCAAACTTGGTTGAGATCAATTTGCATACTGTTACAACTGTTGCTTCTTTATTAACTTGTCTAGTATCAGATTTACACATTTGTAAATTATATTTTGTAGGAACTATTAGCTAGGATGGACATGTAACATAAAGATTCATTATTCAAACAGGATGAAACAAGACAAACAGCAAAAATAAAATGAATACAAAGCAAAGCTATGAAATATGTTAAAAAGGAAGAAATGCTCTGATTGCACAAATCAACTAGACTGATGAAGCGTTGAGTAAATATTGATGATTTCTTTTCTATTATTACAACAGTCATATATAAAGTCATTTAAATTTTATTTTAGATTATTTCATTTGAATCAACATGTGAAGTCAGTAAAATATCAAGTTTGAAATGGGACACTCTGTTTCTCTACTTGAAAATTACCGGTCTGTTGCTTTTGTGACAGCTACAGTAACTAAAGCCGAAATGCCTTAGGAAACAAAAACTGTTTCTTTCTTCCTATGTTACACCATTTCAAACTCTTTTTTTCAGTCTTTTTTCAAGTTTTAACAAATAACAACTGTGATTTGCAGGTGTTTCGGCTCATGCAAGGTAACCATGAAGCGTTATTCTGACATTTTCTACTTGCTTCTGAGAATTTGCCACAGCTTTTACCAAGAGTTTTTCTCCCATTTTCCTTTTGTAGTTCGTTGTTTGCTCCATACTGGGGCATATTTACAAGTAATGAACCAGTCATATGACACCCAGTGTTTCCATCACCCTTTTGCGATATACTTTTTGATGAAAACATCTCAAAACTTCCCTAATGAGATTGTAAACATTTTTAGTAACAATACTGATTTCTTTTAAATGACTTATTGCAATATTTTGATTTTGCACAATTCTATGGATGATGGAAACACAATTAATGACGTTTGCACTGACCTGCTAAGGAGGAAGGCAAATGTTCTGTTGAGCAAATGTCTTCATAATCTGCTGTTCGTTTTCATCCATTCATTTTTACTAGAAGTAAGTGAGGTGCTTGTGTTGAAATAACTAATGGCATAATTATCAAAGCACCTGTGTGGCATGTTAATACCAACAGACTTGTTTTACAGTTCACTTTTCACTGTGTACATTTCTTACTGTATAATTAACACCATCAGCACCTTTAAAGATAAATAGGCTCACAGCAAAGCACAGGATGGTAGCATGTTAATTCACAAATTAGCACATTATATCTTATTTATCAATAGTTTTACACAGTATCCATTCTGAGCAGAGCAGCTGCTAAAGAAGCAGAACAGATTAGCTGAAACACGCTATAGAGGATAAAAGATAAAGATAAACTCTTGCTTCCGACCTTACTCTCTTTGCTGCAACAGTTGTCCAAGCAGCAAGAATGACAGTATTATCAGAGCTAAAACAACTGAGCACCTGTGACAGTGCAATTTGTATTTGTAGAAAACTGCCACAGATTGGAATCAGTGACTTGAAAGGCACAAAGAAAAACATCTTTTAGCAGTTGCAATCCTCTTTCTTTATTTGTTGTCTGTTAACACAACACTCACCCTTTCAAACTGTCCATAAATTATCCAGTCTAAACAGGACAGTTTTGCTGTATTGACCACAGTGTGCAAAATCTATTTATTTTTTTTTCTGTCTTTGGGACAGATGCACAAACATGCAGCTTTGAATGACTAAACATCCTCCAATCTCTCGTCCCAGCATTGAAAAGGACATATATCCATTTTCCTCCACCTTTTACTTACTTTATGGTGAAAAAGTAGAAGGAATTCATTTGTTGGTTTAAAAAACAGAATGTGGAGTGTTTAATGTATTCTTTCCATTAACCCAAAAGGGGTTTTGTGTCTTTGACCATTTAAAACACATTAAGATAATAAACTACAAAAAGAGCAGGTAAACAGAAACTGCTAAGATTTGTGTAAACACAAATAATGTATCTCCCTTTTTAACCCAATGGCACGTAAAGGGACAAACAACACGTCTAACTAAAAGCACACATTGTACAGATTTGTTTTTAAAAATTTGTTTGGTCCTGCTATGACCAGGATTCACTCAACCACAAGAAAGTTGAATTTCTGAGTTTTCTGTCTGAAAAACACCATCACAATTTCTGCTGCACCTTTGCTGTCTTCCTTCTGAAACTTCTACCCACAAGGTTAGGGTCAGGATTTCTACACCAAGATATGTTTGTATTTCCAATCACATTGTAGAAAATAACTTGGAAAAGTTTATCTTTTTTTTTTTTACTACTCTGTACAGTGTTCTCTTACAGGAGGATTTGGTTTCTCATGTGAGTTTGGTGATTAAGCAGCTTTGTTTTAGGTTGTAGATTTTGGATTGGTTTCAAAATAGTTACTGCTATATGTAAATAATTAATTTTTTTTTTTTTTTGCAAGGCACTTTTGCAAAAACAGCCTTTAATTTAATAATTGTAATTCACTGAAAACAAACCTTTAACAAGGTCTATGCGGTTGGAAGCAACAGAAGTATATCCCCGAACTCCCCCAAATCCTCCAATTTCCCAATTCTAGTATAGACACAACACAATAATATAAAGCTGCACAGTCACAAAGCTCCACCTGGTGTTGAAACTTTGAACCGGCCCGGTATGACGTCAGGATAGGATGCATCCTGAAGTCATGACCTTTCATTTGCACTTGATTTGAGGTCAATGAGAGAACTAGTTCCAGAGATATAGGTGAAAAATAAGATTTTTTTGTGCATGAAACGTCACCTAGTGAGTAAACCATAAATGCCCAAAATGAAATTCAATACAGGTTTTCCTCTTGGGAACCTAAACAAATATACCGAGTATCAAAATCCAGTTATGAAAATTGTTCGAGTTAGCACACTCACACGAAGGATATCAGGTGTTGGCGGACGCGACAGAGGCTGTCATGATACCATTATATCCCTGACACTCCGCATTCAGGAATATAATTACAATGATGACATATTCAAAGGCAGCAAAAACATCTAAAAACAGAAAAAAGAAATGGGAAAAGGGACAATTATGACAGTTTCCTTTCTTAAATCTTAAAAGAGGAAAATGATTGAAACGTGAACATTTTTTTCTCCTGCAAATTATTTCAGCAATCTGCTGGAGAAATGTAGAATGATAGATGACCAAAAGTTGTATGGACTTACAAGCAGGTTGAAGAAGCTATCACGGAAGATATTATGAAAAATATGATGAAATTATGAAAATCAAGTAATGAACAATAACTAAACCTTTTTTTTTTAATTGTAGTTTTATGGATCAACAGAAACCAATGTGTTTGTTGGTGAGAGTGAAAAAAGGCAGCTGTGAAATGTGCATTAAGTGTTAAATGAGGGTCCAGCAATCATGCAAATGGCAGCACATGATTATATGGAATTTTGTTTTACTGGGAGAGTTCTAAATTTGATCACTGCATACTCTATTATTGGGAGGACTGTAAATTTAACCAAAATGTTTGGTGGAGTGTTTGTGAAGTCTTAAACGGTGAAACAACTCTAATCTAGATTCAGCCTTCAGTGGTCCTTTTATAAACCTTTTTGAACTGAAATATATCTAATTACATACTACTTTATATAATCAGAGTGAATCTTTGTATAATATAATTGTTTACATTCATCACACATTATTCTGGCTGGTGCGCTTCGCCATGATGTTTTGATTTGTCGCTTATAGACATGTATATAATAACTAGATGCCTCGCAAGCGCTGTTTGGCTATGGAGTCGAAAGGGCTCACTCGGCGGCCATCTTTTGTCAGTCATCTCGCTCATTCATGACATTAGCTGTGACCCAATTCAGGATCTTTTTAATAAAGCATTTACTTTAAAAACAGACATAACTTGCTGCCACCTACACAGTGGGCGTGCGTACTACAACAGGAAATTGGAAGGTTTGTGGACCTTTGCGCCTCCGTGTACACGCACATTTCCTCAACCAAAACAAATCGGGAATTAAAGTCAGAACGAAACGCTCCTTTTGCGTTTTTGCTTCAGACCATTTTGTCTAAATGTCGTCTGTGTATCCCTGGTCCAGCACACCTGACTGAAATCAAATTATCAAAACTTATAATTTTTTTTATTTGATTCAATTAATTGAATTTGGCATGTTGGAAAAGGGAAACATTGAAGACGAAGACCAAGGTTCTTCACCCCAGCACTAAATACATGTATTTAGTTGTATATGTACTTTTAAATACAATGCTAAGACATCTCCACAATTTAGTTATAGTCATTAACTTTGTGTTTTGCTTTAAAAACAACCAAGAATAAAAATGGTAGGTAATCAAATATCATTACATGAATTTATGATCAAATTCATTTGGGGAGAATAATAATGCTATTGTCTTCACATTAGGAGATACAGGTGTCTGAATGTGTTTTGATATGGTATTTTTTGTAATGTACCAGAAAGAATTGTGCACCCGCATAAAAATAATTTTAGATGAAGACAGCAGTGTTTTGGAGGGAGAAAAGAACTTTTCCACACGTAAAATTTCCACAACTTAAGGATTCCAATTTACTCTCCGCAACAGCAAATCCCACAGTTACAGGTGCAGAGTTGTTTAGCTCAAGGATTACCTTCATATTTGATTCTTGGCAAATTAAAGCTCAATATATGCCTCCGCCCAAGAGCTGGCATTGATTTCCACCGACTCACAAGAAATAAAATCTTATCTCTTTAGATGCTGAAGAGATAACTGACAAACTGCATTCACACACCAGTCACCATTTTTTGTTGTTGTGTCATTCAGACCTCAACAGGTGGTGCTCAGTGGGTTTTTTAGAGTTTTTAGTGGGTTTTCTTTGCAGAAAACAGCTGCCTGCTGTGGCAGAAAACAGCACTATGAAAGCAACTGTGCGCAACAAAACAGAAAAGTGGGACTTAATATGAAAGCAAAAGGTGAAAAGAAGCTGAAGCAAACTGTATGATTGCTTGACAATTCTGTGAAAATCCATATGATTGAAAGATCTCTGTTCTGGGCTCATTTTAGCACTAATAACAATTTATAGCCTCTGTGTGATGCTCTTGTTGATTATTTAAGAATAAAGAACAGCACATTACCAATAATGTAACATCTGACTTTTAAATGTGTCCTTTTTCCCCTTTTATTTAAGTATATTCTCTTTTAAATGCCATCATCGCTGCTGCAATTAATCAATGCATCAACTTTCTCCCCCCTGCCTGCTGATGCTCAGCACTCCTCTCTGCAGTTCAGTTGCCGGAAATCTCCCAAGATAATTTGATGGGAAATTTGTTTCATTCACACATCATACCACACTGGCTGTAATTAATTGTTCTTCTGTTTGGCGTGCAATAGTTCACTGACTTCTTTTGTACGTCTTCTGGGTTGTTGCTGTTCTGCGATGCGTGGTGCCACGCTAGTAACAGATGCTGCTGTCATCCAACACGACCATACAGATGACTCCTAAATAAAGAATTCCTGGAACAGAATGCCTGTTCTAATGCACTGTAGCTCTTTTGACAGGAACCTCATTAGTGAAATACAATGTTTGTTATCAGATTCCACATATATATATATATATATATATATAAAATGTTTGTTTCTCTTATTTTTTTGACATGTTATGTTTTTTGACATAATCAGGGATGCATGTTGGTCTGTTTTCAAAGTCCATAACGGTAACTAGCAAAGTTAAACAAAAGAGAAAAACTTCAGCATGATAATATACTTATTTTATAAGGAATCCTCTACATCTAAAAGAATGAAGAATGTCAAGTGAGTTAAGAATTAAAAATACTCATTCCACAATGTTCTATAATTTTTAAGAACTAAATGTCATTTTATAAGATTTATTAGAATTTCATTTTTTCTTTTTTGGAACTTTACTACCAGCTGTGACAGCAAGCATTATGTTTATTCTGAGGTTTGAATTATTACACATACATGTGGTTATTTGAGTAGTCTTACAGCATGCAGATTAAGCTCATTTTCATCTTCATCATGTGTCACCACATGGGCATAATAACATTATTCTCAGCAGCAGTTTGCGACTAGCTATGCCTAAGTGGCAGCGGGCAGTACGAGTACAATGTTCTGGAGGTGGCGATGCAACACATTTGGCTGATATAATTATTAAATTCCATTGCCCTTTATATATCAAAGCTAATTTCAGCTGAAGTTCTTCATCTGAACAATTTGCTAGTTTATCAGCCACTGCTTTGCCATAGGAGATCATTTCTGGGTGCCAATAAACACATATCCTCAGTCTTTGGTTGTTTTTGTGGAACGGGCTGAATGATGCTCAGAAAGGAGCCCTAAGTCCTGATGTGTGGGTTCTGAATGAATGCCAGAAACAAATGTCGTTCCTGTGTATGTATTTTTGCTATAAATGCTTTATTACTCAAAATAATATGGTGGGAATATGTGGCCATCTGAGTATTTACAAAGAACAAGTTTGGACAACACCAGAATTTGGAGAAGTGAATATAAAAATATTGTTTTCTGTTTAATTCAGATTTCTTCCTTTTATAAATGCATGTACTTAACAATTAATTTCTGCAAATATGTGGAAGTGTATTATATTCATTCATATGATCTATTTTAAACACATGATTTATTATTTAATATTGAAATGTATATCTTAATTCTTTTGTAAAAATGCATTCATGTAGTCTCATTCAAATTAGACCAGACAGGATGGCAAAGTACTGATAAAGTCATGCCATACGATATACTAGTGTATGGATTCACTATGATAACCTTTGACAGGATGCTGTACATTTTAGCACTTGACAAATCCAATTAAGCAGTATGCACACATGATGTAAAAACAATGGTTGTGTATTTGCACACACTGAAAAAGCATGCTCCATGCAACATTTAAAAGCACCTTCAGATGACTTTTTTTGTTAAACTGGCATTTCACAAATAAAGCTGAATCGTATTACAATACACATCTGCATCATCAGCCTGAAAGAAAAAAAACATAAAAGAAAAAAGAAAACTGGAATGAAACATAGTATGATTAATATTTGATCACAAAGCAACCCAGCAATTCAATAAAACCCTATAAACAGCCTTGAAGCATGTAGAGAAGAAAGCTGCAGATTGCGCAGAATGAAAATATAAAGGAGGAAATCAGGCTAATTTAGCATACTGTGCTCAAATGGCTTCAACGTTACAAAAAAGAAAGAATGTGAATAAAAGTCTACTCACTGGAGAAGGCAACCATCACATTTCTAAAAACCCTGATTTTGGTATTGTTTCCCTTGTTTTTCAGCAGAGTTCAGTTTTTAATATGTGGGGTTTTTTTTCCACATTAGAAAAACTAAACTCTTGCTGTGCTCCTGACTGTGCTATGTTACTCATCACTGCATTGTGTGCTTTGTCTGAACTCAGACATCACAAGAACAAAAGTTGCAGCGCTCTTTGGCAGGCAGATAAAGTGACTTTGTCACCGCCGCGGCTGAGCTACGGATTCAATGCTCATTGAAGCAAGTCTGACAAAAGGAGTGGAGGTCACGAGAAAGGCGAGCCGTTGCGGGAATGGAGCTTAATACAAGGTCTCTTTAAAAACTTAATATGAGTGAAGTGACACAAATTAGTAAGAGGGCCATCTCGTCTGTGGCGTTCCAATGTAGGCATAGTTCACAACAGGGTTTTGGTCCCCTGCCATTATGGACTGTCATCGGAGCAAAGATGACAAGAAGGGACGTCTCTAATTACCCCCTGTCAGCCAAATGACATTCTAATCACGTGTTTCTGGTAATTACTTCACTTTTACAATCTCCCTGCTCATCTTAGGTTGACATGATAACACTTGTCACTAAAATGAACCTCTTAAAATGTATTTGGAGCTCTCCGGCTAAAATAGAAGGAGGGGGATGTGGAATAGCTCGAAGGAATTGCTGCCACCGTCCTTCACATTCATGCCCTAAGGTGCCTTAATATTAGAAGAAAAAAAATTTAACTTATTTTATCGTCTTCGGTGCATAAAATTGAGAGCGTGTGGTGTATTTACTTGGACTAAAGGAGTCTTGACACTGCTTATCTGTTGGCACACCTTTTAGGTGGCTTTGGTTGATAACCCCGCCTCCATGAACTTCTACCAAGCGAGGGCGGGTTATATATTAAATTAAAAAGGGAAATTATTAAACATCTGGCTGAAGGTAAACACACTTCCTGGAGAGCGATTCATTTAATATCCTGTCTTATCCTGCAAAATTGACGCAAACGTTTAAATTTGTTCACATATCGTAAACTATGGATGTGCAACTGGTGTTATCATTTTAATTCCATCCAAGTAGTGAGCCTACTACTTGCTACCGAGCACATATGTTCTCACCTACATTTAAAACACAACGCATCTTTGAATGAACTTGATGGTCTCTGAGCTAGAAAAACAGCTCCCAGCTTTCCTAAAAGCTCTCCCTGTGGGGAACCATTAGTAGGGACACGTGTGACATCACTTGAATCTGTGACCTTGCAGGCCATGTGGGACCACTGGCTCGGTAGACACATCATTGAATAATGCAGAGCTCTTTTGCAGTGTGAAGCACAGAGGGGGGTGGGGGGATGGCGAGGGGAAGCGATGGGGCATTATGCTAAAATATGTACCAATTCTATTGTAGTCCGCGGTGCCTTGGCAGCTGTTGTTTGCGGCACAGAGACTGTCTCGGCTCCTCTGGTTCACTCCTTCTCCAGCTCAGGCCTCATTATGGGTGACAGTGTTGTGAGAAAGCAGGTAGAATGAAAGGAAAGGAGGGAAGAAGCTTGCTGTACAGAGATAGGTCCTTCTCCTCCTGATATCATGGATGAATCAATTGATGCTGGTTTTTGCACTTTTTCTGCTGAACCAGCGAGAAGAGGGAAAAAATATTCGGCCAGTTGCCTGTGGCATGACAGCTAGAGTTTGAGTTTAGCTCTCTCTGTCACCATTATATCCCCCCATCCCCATGCGTCTTCTTGCACACAAGAAAGTGGGCACGCACACACACAAATATATATACCATCCCATTCCTCTAAAATGCATTTGTCGCCTGTGGAGTTATGGCATTAGGCTGTCTGTGAGATATTAGGGTTGTGGGGGTAAATCTAGATGATGGATGACTTCTGTTGTGCTGTCAAAACCAGTGCTTGATAAAAGAACAACACAAGACAGATGCAGAGAGAAATGGATGGTGGAGAGAAAGCCAAACTCCCATCAATACCTGCCCTTAACCGATTCAAATAGCAGAAGACGTTTGAGCTGACGCACAGGGCATCGCCACCACTTACAAGGGGCAGTTTATTAAGAATGTCCCGTTGTCGTATCCTTTACAATTTGTTGCTTCAAGCACGCTGCTCACAGCTGTATTCACAAGACAAACACTATTATAGATCCATAATCAAATGTTTTTGCCTGCATGTTGTGTCAGCTCACCGGGCGTCTTCAGCTGACTGTGGGCAGAACAAACGCGCTGCTGTCTCGTCTGTAAAAGGAATAAATATTGATATGCTCCAGTGGGCTGGTATGTTAATTAAATACATGCTCATTGAAATTCAGTGACAGCTGGAATTTCACAGTGAGCAAGGGATCTTACTTCTCCCCAAGAGTGTAAAACATAATTGGTTGACAGCAAAAAGTAACACACAATTAGTTAGGAGGGTTTAATTAATATTATTCAGGCAAGGTCCTCTGTTTAGATGCGTCCTATGGAGGGTTGCCTCTCTGTTGTACAGATGCAGCAGATGCAGAGAGCTTAAGGCAATGGGTTGATGTGTACCACGGGGGTCCATGGTTGGAACTATAACATGCACCCTCTGGCATATGCTGAAGTACAGTGCGCTTAAATGTCATGCAGGGTTCTTCTCTAATAAACTATGCTCCCTTAGATAGTTATTAAGATTTACTTCCTACACTTTGACATAAACCATAATCACATGTGTTATGAACAAGGCAAAGATAAACCAATATTAGTGGCTATATATGACACGATGACTTAGCTCAAAAACAGTGGTGCTTTAAGCTAAATGCTAACAAGATAGCACAAAAAATATACTGAAAATATCCATTACAGACTGATAAAAAGGACATGTTCTGTTTATGTTCATGGTTCTGGCTTAATATGCCATGATACAGAGCTGTCATTTGCTACTTCCAGCAAACTAGAACCAAACTAATAATGACAAAATTTTGCTCCAGTTGAGGGGAACATCAGAGCAAATGTACGGTTGTAAACCCAAGTATTGGATGAATTAGACTTTCAGCAGCAGCTGAAATGGTATCACAAAAGTTATTAAAATCCTTTCTCGGGAGAATTTGAATTTTCTTCAGTCCATCTAATAATTATTGAGGCAAGTAAGTAAAACCCACCAAAATTGAAGCCTTGGTTTCACTGGAGGACTGCAGATCATTAAAAGTCAGAGGGATTTATCCTCTGAGAACCATGATGTGTAATCTTATTGTTTCAGCTGGTTGTTATTCATAAAAATCTACCTCCAAATGAGTAGTGTTGAGGACAGATACAAAGACTAAGTAAAGTTTATACCCAGCTGTGTATGCACAAAGACAGACATATACTCAGTGTTTCCATTATATTTATGATTCCAAGTATGATTCTTCTTCTATGAATCTCTCTTACACATTTGCAGAAATACATTTTACAATCAGTAGTTAAAAAAATAAATAAATAAAAGTGAGAAAATATTTAATTAATCAAGTCTAAGATACTCATTAGTGAAGCAGAAATAAAATGTGTGAATCATAATTTCGAATGAAAAAAAGTGTGAAGGGTATCTGTCAATTAAAGACTATCAACCAGCCCAAAATGTATCTGCTCACACATCACATCAAAACTGCAACAAAAGACCAGTGGTGTGTTTTATCTATCAGTGTACGTAAATATAACTAGTGGCGGTTACAGTCTTGTTCAGAGACGATAAGGATGAGCAAATTGTACAGTTGGATCAGGTTATGTCTACCAGTTTTTTTATATCAGATATTTTTCACCTAAAAGTCTGTCCTGATTTATTTTGGTGGCATACTGAGGTGTATGATGCACATTCCTGCAATGTTCCGATGCTGAGTCACCACAACTTCTCACTTCAAACATCAGACTGACTGTAAACACACTGACCTTTATCAACAATCATCGGCGATAAAATCGTTTCATCACGTCAAACAGTTTTCACAGTTGGAATTTGATACTCAGTGGGCCTGTTTAGGTCCCCCCAAGGGGACAACCTGCATTAAGTTTCAGCATTTTGGAATTTATGGTTTCCTCAATAGGTGGCGCTTTATGCACAAAAAATCAGATTTTTGCCTATATCTCTGGAACTATTTACAATTAGATTTTGATACTCAGTATACATGTTTAGGTCCCCAAGAGGACAATTGCCCATAAATCAAGTGCAAATGAAAGGTCATGACCTCAGAGGTAACCTGTATCGGATTTCACAATAATCAGATTTATGTTTTCCCCACCAGGTGGCGCTTTATTCACGAAAAAATGGCTATATCTATATTTATGGCTATATTTGCACTTGATACCTCAAACCAAGTGCAAATAAAAGGTCATGACCTCAGGATGCATCCTGTCCTGATGCCATACCAGGCTGGTTCAAAGTTTCCAGACCAGGTAGAGCTTTGTGGTTGAACATGTGCATCTTTATATTATTGTATTGTGTCTATTCGAGGATTGGGAATAGGAGGATTGGGGCCATTTGGGGATATACCCCTAGCCATTGCTTCCAATGGCATAGGCCTTGTTTTAAGAAAAATACAAAATAAAATTAAAATGCTAGATGACTGAGACAAAGTATGAGATAATACAAGAGTTGATAGTGCTGGTTATACTGGCTGGAGATGGCTCTGAGAAGAAACAGGATACAAGACAGATGATTAAGTATCTTTTGTTAGGAGTGCCAAAGTAGAAAAAAATTGCCAATTCATTTTAGTGTGTCTTTAAGGTGCATTATAAAAGTGTGTCGAACAATCTTGTGTCGGAAAATTACAAATCAAAAGATTCACTCAGAAAAGATTTTTTTTCTTCCAGTGTCTTTAGAAAGGTCTTTTACAGTCATTGACAGAAAGGTGCAGTTATAAATAGCACATGCTTATTCCAGTATACGGTATCACTCCAGCTCATTATTTACAACATGCAAATAGGACATTTTTTACCTTAAACATGTTTTATAATAAGATTTGTGACGTGTCAAGAATGAAGAAAAGGGCTATGTTGTGTTATTGATTTTCCACTTTTGTTATGCAACATTTTTTTATGCGTTTGGTACAAGAGAGCAAAAGAATGTTTGAATCAAGGATGAACATTAGTCAGTGGGGAAAACCTTGTATTTACTTAGAGTGTGAGAGCACACCCAAGAAAATAAATACAGAAGTAGAGGATGTGTTTGCAACTGATGGTTACTAGCAACAAGATCTCTCTTTATTTTTGTCATTTAAACTGCCACAGTTAGTGTTTTTGTTTTGCTCTTCAAGGTTTTGCTTCCAGTTAGCATCCCCAGCTTCTCCACTGTGCTTATTACAGCCATGCATATCTTGGCTCATACTGATACCATCTAATGGTTTGTTTATTCATCCATACCAGATAATACTGCTTTCTCGTTTAAATAATAACTTTTTTCTTAACAAACGTCAAAATTCACTTCATATCTTACAGGATAGCTTGTTTTTTAAAAGTTTTTCTACATGTTCAGACTCCAGTTCCTCATCATAAGTAGACTTAGTAAGATAAATGAACACTGAATATTTAGCCTAATTTAAATCAAACCAGATGTTTAAGCATCTGAATCTCTGAGCATTTGGCCCACAGTCAATCAATTCAACCTGCAGATCCCCAAACCAATTCACTTAATTCCCACCTACCTCCCACATCACTGTGTCCCCCCTCCCTTTTTCCCACAATGTTGTTGACACCTGGTGTCCTTCGTGAGTCATGTATCACATTCACTTAAATGGCCTCAGATGGCTTATGGACAACAATCCGCTTTGTTTTGTGGTGTTGTGCAAAACATTAA
>JBAMHX010000006.1:11871674-11881904 GCA_037177515.1 Pseudomugil tenellus | reverse complement strand
AAGATCCTCAGCAACTTCTACAGCTGCCTCATTGAGTCAATCCTGACCAGCTGCATCACTGTGTGGTACGGCAGTTCTACTGTCACGGACCGCAAACACCTGCAGAGAGTAGTGAAGACTGCATCTAAGATCACCAGGACTCCCCTTCCCTCTCTGCAGAGCATCTACAAGCGCAGAGTCCTCAGGATAGCTGCCTCCATCATCAAAGACCCCACCCACCATCAACATGGACTGTTCACTCTCCTCCCCTCAGCCTGGAGGTACAAGAGTGTGAAATGCAGGACTAGCAGACTCTTATCTGTATCAAACTCTTTCTTTCCCTCAGCCATCAGACTCCTTAACAGTTAACAGCAGACTGGAGTCTGTGACAGTGGACTGTAAATATCCACATATTTACTGTTTACACCATCAACGCACTTTATTATTATTATTATTATTATTCGAGATTT
Organism: Pseudomugil tenellus; assembly: GCA_037177515.1. Taxonomy (NCBI): domain Eukaryota; kingdom Metazoa; phylum Chordata; class Actinopteri; order Atheriniformes; family Pseudomugilidae; genus Pseudomugil; species Pseudomugil tenellus. Next base: position 11,881,455 of record JBAMHX010000006.1, on the reverse strand, counting down.
GCACATGTACCATACCGTCTACCTCATGACAGTTCTTTTGCACAACTACTCATTCAATGCTGAATGTTGCACAGCTTATGTAGCACGCTGCACATTATGTACATAGATTACTTTACATACTTATATTTTACCCATAATTTATATTTATGTTTACTCTTTTGCATGCTCTTTAAATCAGTCTTTTTATATACCTTGAATATGTATGTCATTCGGTGTGGACAGCAAAGTGAGAATTTCACTGTACAGGGAAATCTGTTTCCTTACTATGCATGTGACAATAAACGCTTTGAATCCTTGAATCCAAACATGTTTGCAGTCTTTTCCGAGACACAAAATAGTGAGGAGTAAGATATCTTGTTCCATTTAGATCTTTGATACACCATGTGATGATATAAAGCATTCCAATTGGATGTGTAACAACATGTGACAGAGCAAGACAATCTGATAGGACATTTACTTTGCCAATCAGATGATGCTCCTCCATCAGCAAACTAGCTTTGGCAAAACAAAATCTAACTTTTCACACAAAAAAGTAGTTAATAATTTTAAACCGTTCCAGATATATTGTTGTTTAAAGAGCACCAAGATTTCGCCAGATATATGACTTTCCCTCAAGTACCACCAGAGGGACCTCGAGTACCACCAGTGGTACGCGTACCACAGTTTTAGAATTACTGTACTAAAACAAATACTTGAAGTAATAGCGCAGTTGGCTAGCAATGTGACCTCAGCTCAGGCAGTGGCTTTTATGTGTGGAGTTTGCATGTTCTCCCCGTTAGTTCTCTCCGCATACTCCAGCTTCCTCCCACAGTCCAAAGACATGCACCTTGGTGACAAGCTGATTGGAGACTCTAAATTGCCCATAGGTGTGAGTATGTGTGCAGGGTTGTTCGTCTATGTGTGTTGGCCCAGTGATGGACTGGCAACCTGTGCAGGGTGTACCCTGCCTCTAGCCCACTGTCGGCTGGGATTGGCTCCACCCCCCCAAGCCTTTTCATGGAATAAGCGGTAGATGATGGATGGATAAGTAATTTTTTTTTAGATTTTACTAGATCAGAAGAATATAGGTTTCACGGTAGGGTGTATGGCATTTTTATAGAATTTTAATGGAAAAACAGCATATTATTTGTCAAAAGCCACAAACCTTTGTTACCAAACATGAAACAAATTATCCTTTGCTAAATCTGTTTACAATTATACAACCATATCACCAAAATATGCTGTCTATATGGAAAAAAAGTTACACAATTTAATGACATAGTTTAATTGAACAGGAATTCTTCTAACTTAACCCTAACGGAGCAATATTGTTTTCCTGTGGTTCTCAAGAACAAAAGCGCTTCTTGTGCGTGTTGATATTACTGCCCAACAAACAGCTTCTACTTTTGGCTTCGCCGGCCGCTATGAGCATAGACGTCTCCCCTCATTGTTTATTTCCCCATACAGGTAAGATCAAACAAACATGATCTGTGCTCCATCACACCTTAATATCACACCAAGTCCAGATATTAAATCAAACAAACCACGAAGAGGGGTATTTCAGAGGCAGAACTGTAAACCAGACGTCTCAAATACACCTTTTTCCAGTAACAAATGACACTTTGTTGGGATACTGGATGAGTGCTCTGTGTGTGTTTGTTTTTTGTGTGTTTGAAAGGAATGTCAGTAAAGACATGCTGAACAGGAATTGTTAGGATTTAAGCTCTCACTTCATTTGTCGAGCCTTGTTACAGCCCCCCTTCCAGTTGAATCACCAAAAATCAATCAATGACTGTCTTTCATCTGTCCAGCTACAGATAAATAATCAAGACTGTGTTAGACACAGATTAGCTGTGGCACATGAAGCAATAGAAGTAGACGCCATAAAGAAAACAACGGTGACAACTGGCTCCTTTCTGAGTCAAACAATCAAATCTGGCCTTATCTTAACAAATAACTGTGCAGAGCAGTTGCTGACGTTTTACATTTCTGGAGATGTAGACATGTTGTCTCAACTGTCACTGTGTAACTAAAAGTTGTGTAAAGATGTACCTCAGGATGATCTGCCACTTTATTCATTCAACAGTAATTATATTACTTGTAGTGCCCTCCCGGGCACATTGGCTTATACTGTTAGATTACCCCCTGCAATCCAAAGATCTTGAGATTTTGACCGGTCATTTAGCAGCAGCAGCAAATCTTTATTTTCTAGGTGTGTTGGTGGTTGATGAGGGTAGTACAGGGGGTCAATGAATATTTTGCAAGGAATCAGCAGCCTAGCAGTGACCAACCATTGTTGCTGTTACAGTCACATAGTGGATTAGATTGTTTGCTTTTCTTTTTTTGAATTATGATATGGTTACTCAGAACACTTGAAAAAAATGGTTTTACATTGGATGGGCTATCCAATATTTATATATATATATATTTATATAAGTCCCAGAGTAGTCATATGATTGCAGAATTATAATAGAAATTCTTCATAATTTGCATCTAACAAGTTGCTACATGATACTTGCAAAGTTCTGTTTGCTAGAAGGATTATTTTGTTTGGCAGGCGTCATGACATTACATTTAAATCTTTCAGTTAAAATATTGCATGAATGTCTTTTCATGGCTTGGGTAAGTATAACGGTACAATAAGTTGGATAATGTGTTGTCAGTCACTATTTAGAAATAAATCCTGTTGTGTCTTGAAAGAATTTACTGATTATAGCGGGGGGATATCTGGTCAACTACACCACTCAAACCAGGCTGGTAACGTTAGATCCTGACATTACTAGCATCAGCAGCAGCACTAAGTGGTGGTAAAACACCCAAAAGTCCAAATGTGAACTGTTTCAGAAAGGGTCAACACAAAAGAAACAATCACCTTTCAAATAACTGATTTGGTAATTTTGTTACCAGTAGCATAATCTAAATCATTGTCATTGTACATGTAATGATGCAGTATATGAAACAGCTGCTTTAGTCAATACATTAGGCAAGTACCTTTACTTTTTATACTTGAATTCTATTTTAACCAAGTGTTCACTGACTTTTACTCAGGTAAAAGAGTTAATGTGGTAGTTTTACGAGACTACATTTTTGTCTAGTTATTATTAAATTTACTTAAGTGCAGTCTTTAGGCACCGGCTTCACAATGGCATTGAACTGATTGGTGATCCTTTTGGCACAGTACAACTGATTGGCAGTCATGTGCAACAACTTGCAATCTGCCAGGGACCACTCTCTTCTTAGTAAGCAACGACTCATTGTTATTTCTAAATTATTAATAATGAGATCAAACTAGAGGGCTGTATACACCAGAATTGGTCATCATAATCATAAACACTGACATGGTTAATTCATCATAAACAAAGACAGTACTGTGTTTTCATTACCGTTTGTCACAAAATAAAAGCGATATTTGTAAAGTTTTGAAAAACTACAATATTAGCATGCAGGTGTTTTCATTGAACTGTGTATGCCACATAAGCCATAAATCTTTTAAAATCTTGCCAGCTGGATGCAATTTTATGAGAATTGCGGCACACTAACCCTACCAAAAAGCATTATTTTTTGGGGGGGTTTTCTAATTGCAGCAACAAATTTGTCACAGCTTTTTGAAGCCACCCCTTTCATTTGCCTTTCTAATTCCTTGTAAAACTCTGCATTTCCTGTTGTTTACTCCATACCGCGCCATTTAGCCAGTAAAATGACTTACTGCGTCATGTCCGCGGATGTGTATATGCAAATAACACAGTATTTCCATTATACCTTTGCGATAAAATTATATATCGAAATGTCTGAAAAACCACCTCATGATAGCATAAAAACTTTTAAGTGATAACTGAGTTTTTTTTTATGCAAATGTTTCCATTACCAGATTTCTGTTACAATATTTAGGTTTTGCACAAATCTAAAGGTAATGTAAATGCACACAATGCTGTTTATCAGTTAAGGACATCCAGACTCTGGCCATTTTGCCAACATTTTTAATAATTGCTACAAATGATGGCTCAGTAAACAGGATTATATGCTACTAAAATAAATTGAAAAATTAAGTTTAATCCATGTAACCGACACATAAAGCAAAATTCAAACTTAATCTATAAAAAAAGCACGAAGGAATCATTTATAGGATGGTTTTTGGCAAATAATATACTTTTAAATCTTAATTATGGTTATTTAGGTTCTTCATAATTGTTTTGTACTATAGGCAGACATACAAATTGGCAGCTGATTTCAACTGACCACTTGGTGAGTAGTTGGCATAAAATTTTGAGTTGGTCGAGAAATTCCATATTTCTACTAAAAAGTAGGCAGGTGGTTTGGCTGGAACAAGACAAAACAAACAAACAAAACACTTTGTGTCAACATAATAAATTCAGTAGATACAGCTCATGTTTATTAAGTTATCATACCTGGAATAGTGCATTTATTTGAATTGTTTAGAAAGAATATACTGGATCATTTTGCCTCCTGTTTGAATGAAAAAGAAATACTGCCAGAGGCATGTCTGAAGAAACTGCAGCTCAGTGCACTAATTAGCACACATTTCCTCTTGCTTGGCACTTTTTTTTGCCTTGGACAGAGTGATCATGGAGCTGGGACAGAAGGAATTAGGACAAACTTTGAGGCTTGTGTTTCACAGCACAGATGATAATTTTCCAGGCAATTAAGATGAGCTGCACTATCGAAGGTGGGGTCAGTGCATGCTCATGGGTTGTGTGATAAAACTAGCACAGTGCTGTTGTAGGCAATGTAAAATGCTGCTTGTCAGCTGTCCTACAAGCTTGGGTAATTGAGCGAGCTTTTAGACAGATCACCAATATCAAAGAGTCATTAAGTTCTTTAAAATTGGATTCTCTAATGAAATTATTTCCTAAAAGCTGCTTTCAAAAGCCAGCTGCACTTCTGATGGCATATTCTCCAAAGCCTCTGATATGCACAGTCTTGTATGACCAATGTAGCACTTTTTTTGTTTTGCTTTTTTAATAGCAATTTTAATATTAGAAGTGCTAATAATGTTGGCAGTATCCTAAAGCTGTTGCCTGGAAATGCTTATTCAATGCTTACTCATCCTGCAGAATTGAATGACTATGATTTTGAATTTCCTAAAGAAACAAGTATTTCCAACTTGGGAATAAGTGTGGAAAACAAGAAATGAGCATTTGGGTTTTTAATTTGCAGGATCATCAAGTCAAAACTTATATTTCTTCAAGACTCTGGTTTACATCATAGAGAAGGTATAGTATGCAGAGGCATAGGTGAATTCCTAGAGGGGCATGCTAAAGCTTAGAGACTTTCCTTGCCTCATATATTTTAAGAAATCAGAATACATTTCCAAAACCAGTTATTTTGTGTTCATGTGGAAATAACAATGACAAATTTGAATGCTAAAACATGATGCACTTGTTCTTGACCAGCCTCCAGGATTTTACACAGCCGTCTGCTTTCCCTGGCCAGTATTTGGGAACCAGGCTTCTTTGATTCATTTGTATTGATTAAACACTTTGTCCCCCAGCCTTTCTTGAGACCAGACTATTACTTATACCTAAAAGCAGATTTATGGTCTTTATTTGAGGGAATATGTGATACACGGCTAAGCAAAATTAGAATCCTCACAATTGCTGTTCTAGTTAGTTTAATTTGAAACACCAGAGGCGTATCAACCCCTAAAGAACTCATTGTAAAATTAATTTATAGGTGTTTTTTTTAGTTGTACAATATAAATGTAAATGTATTTTACACTAGAGTGCAATTATTCTAGATATTAATTACGTTTAACTGGATTTCAATGGACTATATTTAATTGGAGTGTATTAAACCTGCGTACTTTCTATAATATCGCCTTGATTTTTGTTGTGTTAGCAATAAATTGATTGAGCTGAATTGATCACGTATGGTGTTTACAATGAAGCATTGACCATTCAGATTATTTTCATTGCATAATTTGCCAAACACTGAATAAACAACAAACCCCCAAAGGATTTCCTATCTAACCATGGGTTTAATGATTGTGCTGGTAGCTATATTATGTTTGTCATTTTCTTTTTGCTAGCTTGAGAAAAAGGATACTTACATGCATCATGTATGGACTCAGAGAATATTTTTATTTGATTGAAAAAGGTCAGAAGCCTAAACTAAAGTGATTCAGTAAATAAAAACTATGAACAAAAAGTAAACTATTTCATTGTCTTAGTTTTTTTTCTTTTTCTTTATTTTTGGATGACAGCTCAACTTTTATTTTTCTTTGTTTCCGGGGTGGGTGGGGGGGGGGGGGGTTCATTGTCAGTAAATTGTAAATCTTGGAAAGCATTTTTCTTTCTCTTAAACCAAGTCTGCAAATCTGCAGGAGTGCAGGAAGCTGGCCTGGCTGTAGACCAAATTCTCTTTGATTAAAAACACCTGTGGCCTTTAAATGAAAGAAAACAAAAAGTTGATGAAAACTCAGCAAAATTCTAAAGATCAGACACACCTATGCAATCATTTTGAAAGAGGTGTGCAGAGTTTATTCTACAACAATGCACATAACCTTTTACATCAAAAGATTTACCATAAATCTACCTAGGACACCTTTGTTTTGCTTTGGTTATCAAAGTGAGCTCATTATCAAAAACACAAAACTCATGCATTATATGTATGGCCATGTTTTAAAAAGAAAAAAAAAAACCTTTATTTATCCTTTGAGTGGTATCATTAGGGGGACATTGGTAGTGTTACAAACAACTGACTGTAGGAGAGTTAAGTTCCCAAAGGGAAAGGGTCTTTGATGGTATTAAAATACAACTTCTAAAATAGCTGTACTTTGCATATTCAATTGAGCTTTTCAATAATTTAAGTCAAGACATTTTTATAATAGAAGTGCTGAAAATCACAATCTCAAACACATTTCATTTTTCTGGTGAGAAAATCCTCCTGAAAACTGCATACAATAGTTTCTGCTGTTTTCAGCTTCTCTGAAGGTCATAGGGAGTTCACAAGCACCTGTTTCAAAACAAAAACCTCGATGCACGCTCTTCATGTTTCCTTTTGAAAGAGACAGCAAGGATGAGCTCAAGCATAAACACCACAGAGCCTTCAAGATAGTTCAGTCAAGTTTAAAAGAAGATATGTGTGAAAAACGCAACTGGACTTTTTTTTATTCTTTCATATGTTTAATATTTGCTGAAAGACCCCAATAACTTAGGTTGTTAAATACATTATCATCTTAGTTATGTGCCTTGTTTTCATCACATATTCCACCATTAATGGAAACCACCTGCGGAGGAGCATCAAGGCAGCATAGTATTGCGTATAGGCGATGCCTGAGATCTTCTCCTTTGTTCTTACATGTCTTTTCACTCATCTTCCCTGTTATATAATTTAGCACCTGTCTATAGGTGCAGTATTTTGAAGACCACTGTTTTGGTTGTACTTAGATCTTTGCCCTCTCATTCTCCACCACACGTCTCCCACTGGGACGTGCCCGGAACACCTCACCAGGGAGGCATCCAGGAGGCATCCTAACCAGATGCCCGATCCACCTCATCTGGCTCCTCTAGATGTGGAGGAGTAGTGGCTCTACTCTGGGTCCCTCTGGGGTGACAAGCTTCTCACACTATCTCTAAGAAACTCATTTCAGCCGCCTGTATTCGCAATCTAGTTTTTTCGGTCACTACCCAGAGCTCATGACCATAGGTGAGGGTAGGAGCAAAGATCAACTGGTAAATTGAGAACTTCGCCTTCTGGCTCAGCGCCTTCCTCACCACGACAGACCGGCGCAGCGTCTGCATTTCTGCAGACGACGGAATGATCCATTGTGATCTCACGCTCCATCCTTCCATCACTCGTGAACAAGAACCCGAGATACTTTAACTCCTCCACTTGGGGCAGGACCTCACCCCCAACCCACAGAGGGCACTCCACCCTTTTCCGGCTGAGGACCTTGGTCTCAGATTTGGAGGTGCTGATTCTCATCCTAGCCGCTTCACACTGGGCTTTGAATCGCTTACACGAGAGCTTGAGATCACAACCAGATGAAGCCAACAGAACCATGTTATTTGCAAAAAGCAGAGACCCGATTCTGAGGTCACCAAACCGGATCCCCTCAACTTCTCGGCTGCGCCTAGAAATCCTGTCCTTATAGGTAATGAACAGGATCGGTGATAAAGGGCGGAGTGCAGCCCTCACTGGAAATTAATCAGACTTACTGCCAGCAATGCAGACCAAGCTCTAACACCGGTCATACAAGGACCGTACCCCCGAAAAAGGTATAGAGCTGGTCCACTGTTCCACAGTCTGGACGAAAAACACACTGCTCCTCCTCAATCAGAGGTTCGACTATCTGGCATACCCTCCTCTCCAGGACCCCTGAATAGACTTTCCCGGGGAGGCTGAGGATTGTGATCCCCCATGTATTTGGAGCACACCCTCCGATCCCCCTTTTTGAAAGGGGGGACCACCACCCCAGTCTGCCAGTCCAGGAGCACTGTCTCTGATGTCCATGCAATGCCATAGAGGAGTGTCAGCCAAGACAGCCCCACAGCATCCATAGCCTTAAGAAACTCTGGGCAGATCTCATCCACCCCTGGGCTCTTTCTGCCGAGAATCTGCCACAGCCCGGCGAGCCCACCATGGAGTTCCACGGCTCTGCTTCCTTCTCGGAAGATGTTGGTAGGATTGAGGAGGTCTTCGAAGTATTCCCTCCACCTACCTACGACGTCTTGAGTCGAGGTCAGCAGCCCCCCATCTCCACCATAAACAGTGTTGACAGAACTCTGCTTTCCCCTCCTCAACCGCCGGATGGTGGTCGTTTTCCATGGTCGCACCAAACTCCGCCCATGCCCAAGCTTTTGCCTTGGCAGCCGCCAAAGCCACGTTCCGCTTAGTCTGTCGATACCCATCAACTGCTTCTGGAGTCCTGCAGGCCAGAAAGGCCCTGTAAGACTCCTTCTTCAGCTTGACGTCATCCCTCACCGCCACTGTCCACCAACGAGTTCTGGGATTACCACCGCGACAGGCACCGACGACCTTTTGGCCACAGCTCCGGCTCGCAACCTCGACAATTAATGCGCAGAATACAGCTCACCCGAACTCAATATTCCCTGCCTCCATCAGAACAAGGTTGAAGTTCTGCTGGAGGTGGGAGTTGAAGCCCCCCTGACAATGGACTTAGCCAGTCGTTCCCAGCATATCCTCAAAATGCATTTGGGCCTACCAGCCCTGACCGGCATCCTCCCCTACCACCAAAGCCAACTCACTACCAGTTGACAGCCCCTCTCTTCACCCGAGTGTCCAGGACATGCAGCCGCAAGTCCGCTGATACGACTACAAAGTCTATCATCACACTGCAGGCTAAGTGTCCTGGTGCCAAGTGCACATATGAACACTCTTATGCCCAAACATGGTGTTCGTTATGGACAATTCATAATGAGCATAGAAGTCCAACAACAGAACACCACTCTGGTTCAGATGGGGAGGGGGGTGGGCATTCTTTCCAATCACAGCCCTCCAGGTTTCACTGTTATTGCCAACATGAGCAATGAAATCGCCTAGGAGTACAAGGGAGTGCCCATGAGGAGTGCTCTCCAACACTCCCTCCAGGCCCTCCAAAAAAGGTGGGTACTCTGAACTTCTGCTCGGTGCATAAGCACAACTGTCAGGCGGAAACTACCCTCTCATCGACCGGCAGCTAACCCCAATGTGCAGGAACCCAGCCGGGGGGGGGGGGGGGGGGGGGGTTTTTTTTCCCCCCCCCCTCCCGGTGCCCCTCCCAAAAAAAAACGCCAAAGTGGAAGGGGCTTGTTTTTCAAACCCAAACTGGACTTTAAGGAAA
>JBAMHX010000006.1:11822694-11844977 GCA_037177515.1 Pseudomugil tenellus | reverse complement strand
TATACTACTAACTCAATTCCAAAAGGACACTGAGTAAAATCAGTTTTTTTTATCCTTTTCAGGCAATTTCAATTAACCCTTTTGGGTTGCTCATATTTTTATTTTTTGCTTTGATACAGCTTATGCTTTTCAGAAGAATGCAGTCTATAACACCACATAAATTTTTCCCAGCTGGTTAACCCTGTGACCGCTGAAGGATTATAAAGCACTTTTATTTCTTCTCAGAATAATGTGCAGTTATATATACACATGACCCAAATGATGTGTTTTATATAGAATGTACTTTTACATTTTTTGTTGTCACCTCTTACCAGTTAACTGACAGGCCACTGAAATGTCAATTTCTCATGATCAAGTTTACAAAAACTGTCCAAATGTAGGGAAAATATATAACTGCCCATTTTGATCACTTAGGCAAAACAGATTAAACCAGAGTCAAGTGTATAGGCACCCTGCCATCAAACACGGGAAAAATACAGCTCTCACTAAAAATGAGTTGAACTTGACAAGAAAAGTCCATAAAAAATTAAATTACATTTCTGACTATGCTTTTGAATGGTGGTAAAACAGAAATATTTAAGAAAAAACAGATGTGATGGGACCTGGAAACTTTTGAGTAAATCTGGAATCAGGCTTCTGCACGTGTCGCCAGGTATTCTGACCCACTGCTCATTAGTATAGTGCCCCAAATAATCTATTATAATAATACCTTAGTTATAATTTAGCAAATTTGAATATACTATTACATTTTTAAGTCTCTAATTATCTGAGTGACTATTGTAAATGTTGTCATTTATTTAATGACAATATTTATTTAATAATTTACACTTAAACACTACTGTAGCTAGCATCGGCTATTAGACATTATGGCACAGTTTGACTTGACAATAATGGAATCTATGAACCACACTAGAAAAGCACTCGGAGATCACAGACCACTGCCAAGTCACACAGTTTTTCCAACACCCTACCCCCCCGCCAGATAACCTCCAAATCTTATACATCTGTTCCTGGTCACAAAATGGAGATAACCTTAAAATTGTATAAGAATCTGTCCATAACATATTGAGTTATTTTGAAAACGGACAGACAAACAAACCAACACTGGCAAAAACATTACCTCCTTGACGGCGGTAATGTAAATCTATTTTACCTTTTAATGACTTTATCCTATGCGTTGAACTGGCGAAGTATCCAGGGTGTACCCTGCCGCTCACCCAATGATTACTCCAGATATCCGCAACCCTTTATTGGAATAAGCGGTAAATATTATAAATGGCTGGACTTTATCCTCTGCTATGGACTGGCAACTATCCAGGGTGTACCTTGCTAAGAGCCACCCAAAAAAGACTGGGCGGTATGAAAAAATTATTGGATAACTTTATCCTTAACTGACGTGCCCAATTAGATGTACAGGACAACTAAATGGATAGTTGAAGAGAGACTTAACTTGCTTGGTTATTCATGAGCAACATGGCTGCTTAATACACACATCTGAACATATGGTGGAGCAAATTAAGACATCTGAGAAGAACAGGTGGTCAGTCTTTAGATTTAGGGACATGTATGGAAAGGATAAAAATGCAGCAATAAGAATTTGTAAGCTTTTTCTTATTTGTGCATCAAACATGAAACAAATCTAATCTGTAATTGATTGTCATTGGGGCCATTTTCCATTTTCTCTCAGGGTGGGAGTACTTTGAATGAGACTTAAGGGAGCTTGTGAATATTTTGATGATTATAAATGTGTCTTGCTTTAGGTTAATTAAGAAAAATAACCACATTTCCTTGATTAAAGCATTCATGAAAAAAATGCTAGTTTAATTCACAAATCTTAATGAGTCTATCCTTGATTACTGAGTGGGTTTCTAGGGATTGTTTTGTAGATTGAGGAGTGCTCCATCGTGATTTGCTAATAAGTAAACTTATTAAGATGCATGTACAAGATTTTCCATCAAACACAGAGTTGTCATGTCAGTATTATCAGCTTCATTCTCCTCCTGTTCATACACTACCTCCCAAAGAGTAACTCTTCCACATAGCTTACACCAGGGCATCCTCTTCATCTTTCTTCTAATATCTCCCTGGGATGTAGCCTGGGGGCACCCATTTCCTTGAGCAAGCAGCTACCGATTGCACACAAGTCTAATAAAAGTCAAAGAATATTCTGTATTTCCCTTCAGTTCTCTTTCATACCCCCTCTCATTTTCTTGCATGTTAACTCGAATATCAGAAGATAAACAAGACGATCCTGCAAGAGGGAACAGCAGCCAAATTTGCTTGTTTTTCTATTCCTTTTTCAATATCAGACAATAAAATAATGATAGAGCAACAAAAGCAGTACATTTTGTTTCACAGCACTGTTATTACCTGTGACTTTGGATGATACAAAAAGAAGCAACAGTTGGGCAGGACATATGGCAGACAAAGCGTGGGCACTCTTGTGTGGCACCACTCCACCGTTCTTGCTTGGCAAGAACACGGCAGATATTTCAGAGAAGGAATTTTGTATTCATTAAAAAAAAAAAATACAGCTTTTTTTGCTGATTTTATTGAGAAATATTGTGCAATTATTATTTCATCATTGAAGATTAAATTAATCCTTAAAAAATGTGGGAGGACCTCCTTCTCATCAGATAACCCCTGTTTCCTTCTATTAGGATGGAAACACCTTTCGTTGCAGACGACCTAAATTTACTGACACAAGCCATTAAAACCATTAACACCAATGGAAAAGAAGAGGAAAACTACTGATGAGTCTCTAATTGAAACTCTTCAAACTGCATGTGAAAGCTATAACTTTGTGTTGGTGATGAACAACATTCAAACCAGTAGTCAAGGAAACAAAACAATTGTGTTGTTAAATGTCTTCATGTAATGTAATGTCATTTCATTAGATTTGCAGGATGAAAAACACCCAAAGCTACTTTTCCCTTATCTTAAAAGTGACTCTAGTCATGTAGAATTTCTTTCGGCCTTTGGTTTTTCTCTACATGTTATTTGCTTGGTAGGAGACCGACTTGCTTGAATATAACTACTATTAGCTGTGCATCCAGATGCATGATGATTTACAGCTGATGTATGTATAAATACATTTCAAATAGTTCAGAAATAAACCTTAAGACGTGTTTATGTTTGAAAGTCAATTTCCAAAAAGTTGTTTCAAATATAGGAAGAATGAATAAAGCAAAAATATGTAAATAATTAAAAAGCTTTTGGGTTAGTATTACAAACAACTTCCATTTGCAGTTGAGACATTACGTTTTCTGGTGTATATTAGATAAAAATATCTAAAGACACTTAATAGAATGTAAATCCTCATAGGTATTAGGCCTCTTTTATGGGTTCTTTACTTCATAACTCAAATGTCAAATGATGAAGGGTGTAGGATAAGTTATGTTGTTACAGTGCATTGAAGTATTGTCTTTGGTTACAGAAGCAAAAGTTTCCCTAAAAAAAGACATAATCTGCATGGGAGCATACATTAATCTTCAAACGTGTAGTTTTTTTTCTTTCAGCTAATGTTTACATATCTACACTGAAAATGTGGATATACAATTATAAACACTAAATAGCTACACTTATATACTAAAGTACACAGTAAGCAAAAAAGTTAACACTTCAAAAAGTGTATAAATAAAACATAGCACAGAGGATGTGTAACACAGCTACACAGCTGCGTTTATACATGTTAATGCTAATACAACATGCTACCATGGTTAGCATTAGCATAAAGAACTTACTTCTTCACTTTGAAATGTGGTCACAGCTGCTTGTACTCTTCCAAGAGGACTTATGATTAGTGGGATATTATTTTTTCAGAACAAGTGAGGACAGCAGCATTTATTAATGCATGGTTCACCTCCTGGAAAAAAATGAGTAAAGCACATAACATTGAAAAATCCTGTACACTACAATGAGAGTTAATATAAAAGTATCTGATATACATTACTAAAGTTTGATCAAAACAATTGTCTTTCATGTTCACAATGAACGGTTCCAAATGTTTGCCCATATCACCAGAAATTCAATTTAGATTCAATTTTTTAAAAAGATGACTATGCTCTTTACAGAAAAGGTTTAAACAGTTGAGTGGTGTCTTCCTCATTTCCATCTAATTAAATAAGCTTTGCTCTTGTCTTGTTTATGACATTTTTCTTTTCTTCTTTTGATTGTTTTTTTCACCGGAATATATGGATGCTTTTATGAACTGATTTATTTTTCTAAAACTATTTTTGCATTATTATTGTTGTTTTTTTTTATTTTTTGTTTCTTGAACCCATGCAGTTATTTTTAAATAAGAACCTTGTTGGTTTACTTTGTCTTACGCATGCAGAACATTTCTCCAGGTAGAATATTTTAACAGTGTTCTATCAAATGATGAAATCCCCAATCTCTTTGCATTTTCACAGGTAATGAACTCAATTGCAGATTTACTTTTGCTGAAAAAGTGTTCTTTATGCATGAATGATTTGTTGACATTTGGTGCTAACTTAAAGATTGCTCATCTTTTAAAGTTTTACATGACCAAGTCTCAACATCTCAACATGAGTTTTAAACGGAGATATACAGTTTGCTTCGTCTTAGTTTAACTCTTGGCATTTTGTCACTGTGCCTTTTTTCAGTAAAATGATAGTGTGAAATTTTTGTGCATCATTGCATGTTTAAAGGGTAAGGCTGGGTTAGACAGTAGATAATGGTGTTGTAATAAATATGGTAGCTGTTAAAGTTGTTGACAAAGAAAGTAAAAATACTTAGTGATGAAATGAAAAGACTTGATCTACCTATAAAAAGGGGGGGAGGGGGGCTTTATCGGTAAAAACAAAAGCAACATTTTTAGATACGACTGCACTGGAATAGCAGTACTGGCACAGACTAAGTTTCCAGCTGCCCAGTGCTGCTGGCTTTGGCTACTCACATTTTATATTTCCCTAAATCTCTACAAAGTGGTGTCATGTTGAAACATTTTTCACCTTGCACGAAGCTCTAATTTCCTCTGTGTATGGCTAAACTGCAAGTGGATAAATCACTAGCTTAATCCAGAAACAGCATTTCTTCAAGAAATAGCTGTGACAACCACCCTCTATACATGCATCTTAAATAAAAAGTGAGGAATAATGTGCAGAGTGCCATGTATCAATCACATCAACTCTCTGGGGCTGATCAGTCTATATAAAGTCCTTAGTATAATAATGTTGTCAGTGTGTTTGGTGTGAGGTGTCTTCACACGGCCAGTGCCAGTTCATTTAGATGCTCCCTCGGAGGCCTAGCAGCTATCGTTGCTCATAACCGCCATGTCACTCAAAGTCGAGGGCAAGAACACAGCATCCTGCCCCTTGGAAGTGCTAATATAATGAAAGGAAGACACCACAACTCCATGAGAGAGTGTGAACTGGGCAAAGGGAAACAGTAATAGAAGCAAACTACTTGTGACACTCATGTCTGTCAGTTTGTTTTTACAATAAACCACAATTAACAAGACACCAACACATTCTAGCAACCAGTGACTGCTCACCTCTAGGTCCTTCACTTGTCAAATGTTATTCTAAGATAAGCATGCAGGGTTTGTGCTATGATAGCACAGCCTCAAATGTCACCTTGTGCGATCATCATACAATAACTGGTAGTCTCTCAGAATCACAATCAATCAAGAACTGAGAATCCAAACCTAATACCTCCATATATTAAATCTTTTCTCAGATCTATTAGTCTGACTTTGTGATGATGCAGCACTATTTCCAGTAAACAGTGTACTTTATAAATTAAATTTAGAACTGGAAAACGAGAATGTCCACCATAGTCCAATATCTCAATTTCAAATCTGGCAATTCCATTTCCATGTGCATAAAGTGTGAGACTGCATTGCTTCTTTCCCCATCAATCATTCATGAGATGTATTTACTGACTTACCTCAAGCAAAAACATGTTGCAGAAGAAGCCAAAACAGGGCAGTCAGTGCATGGTTGTTTCCACAAACCAGCCATGTTCCAGCCACCTTCATATTATGTTAAGGGTCAATTTGACCCATTTTAATTTAGTAGTAAACGAAGTACTGGAAATTTCTTTTATCATGAATTTGTGACTTTTCCTTATCTGGGGTCGTGAACTTTTGACTGAAATTTGAACACTTTCATTTGTAGTGGAGCCATTGTTTATATACAAATCTGATGTTGGGGGTAATTTTGACCCGGAGACTTTGGTGGGAGTAAGTAGCTG
Source organism: Pseudomugil tenellus (assembly GCA_037177515.1). Taxonomy (NCBI): domain Eukaryota; kingdom Metazoa; phylum Chordata; class Actinopteri; order Atheriniformes; family Pseudomugilidae; genus Pseudomugil; species Pseudomugil tenellus. The sequence goes on along the minus strand of JBAMHX010000006.1, from coordinate 11,838,761 downwards.
TTGATATCCAAAATAAACATGTCTCTTTCATGACGTTTATTTTAATTGCTCAATTATTTATGTTTTCATTGCTTTCTGAATAGACATCCATACCCAGAGACCCAGGTGTGTCTTAGGGAGAAACTTTCTCGCATTTGTCCGTGTCACTGTTCTCATGTCAGCTCTCATACTAACACATCAACAGTTCCAGAAAGATTACAACTAAAGCTTTATCCATGATTTTTAACTGCGGTAGTGATGAAGAGGAAAAGATTTCAAAGACTGAGAACATTATTCAAAATCTAGCTATGCATGTGTAATGGCCGTTTTTCCCGTCAAGGACGAGGAGACTCATTTCTTAGATTGAGAAGAATGTAAGTTTAATAATGAAGAATAAAAGAAGTGGAACATACATTAAACATTAAAACATGGAGTGAGACAATACATGAAAGACAGACAGACAAGGTACAAGGATATAACCTGGGGAGAATCCCTTCAGAGATCTGTTGTCACACATAAGTCCGAAGCAATTCTGCACAGTAACTTAGTGACAAATTTGGTTTAACCACTTTGGTTGTGTGCGTCAATCTGGAGCCCGTTTTCAGCTATGACAGATAAAAATGGAATTCATGGACGCTCGCCTTGCAGATGGTTTACTAAGATCAGAATGACATCAGTTTAAGAGCCTTATGGTCAGACCTTTCAGCTAGACATTAATTAAGAGCAAGGTAATGAAGCTAATATATAAAATTTCCACCACACATGGAATATGCAAGTGTATACTGGAAAGCCACCTGTCTTAAATGTAGTGTTGGAGTTAAAAGTGGTCTTGAATGTCTCTTTTATAAATGTTTATATAATTTAAAATAAAGTTATTGGTTTAACCAGGTTTTTTTTTATTTACTAAGTAGATTTACACATTATGGGTCAAAATGACTCGTAATATAATCAATGTTATTTTTTCAACATAATACAAGGATTAAGTCTTAACAGTCTTGTTTTTGCTGAGTTTTTGATTTGTGCATACATTTTATGGAGTTGCTTATGAATGTTTTGGAAGTAGTATTTTAATTAAAAAGAAAATAAATTATTGCAAAGACTTCCCATTCAATCTCAAGACCAATGGATGTTTAATATAATTGATTTTTAGCTTAATCAAAAAGAAAATTTGCAGACTAAATCTTCATTCTTTATTGTCATATTTGTCTGGCAATACACTGACCAGACACAGCCGTAAAACCACCTGTGCAGATGTACATCCCTATTCATTGTTCTGCCAGGGCAGCTCTGACCTGTCAGTAGATGGACATGTTACCTCCGGGGGAGCACTGTAAAGATGTTAGCAGTGAATCTTGTGGGATTGCCGACTGTAACAACCATGGATCTGTCATCTTCAAGCGAATTGGGATCTGGGGAGTTTGAGGCTAGGTCAGAACTTTGAACCCTTTGTTGTGCTCTTTGAGCCATTACTGAGCAGTTTTTGTTATGTGGATGGGTGCACTATCCTGCAAGGGGGATGCTGCTGCTGTCAGGGTGATGCTGCCGTGGAGGAATATGCTTGACATGCAACACTGTTCAGGTGATATGTGTCGTCCGTAGTGCCAGAACCTGAGGTGTAAAGCAGAGCACTGCGTTGTAAAGAGGTAATCAATTAGTGTTATCTACTTACCTGTTGTTGGCTTTCATGTCTTGGAGAATTGATGTATTTTAGGCATATATTTGTTTATTTGCTTTAGAAAAAATCATTCTCTTGGCTTTTCACTCTGAATCATCTTCCTGTTTCATCATTTAATTTTCCAACACCTCTAGTTTCATTCCAGACATTATCTGCTTTAAAGCTACTGCTAATGTCTTTTTTATCGCCTTGATACAAAAGTTAGTTTGAACAGTTTTTCTTTGCATGATTATTTTCTATCTCCTCCACGTCTCCCTGTATCCCAAAACCCAATTAGGCTTACGCAGAGATGTGCAATGTTTTTGAAAAGCTCCGAGCAGAGCGATGGCTCTGAATGCCCAAGGTGTGTTATTATCTTGTATTAGTGCACCACCTGCCTTGCTGTAATGATTAGGTAATTGGCTCAGTGTGTGTCTTGAAATAATAAAGAAAGGAGACATTTTACTCTGATTACGGCAGGAAACTAGATCAATTGAAGGAGAGCAAGGCCACCAAACTCGACATGAAACATGCTTACTGCCTTACAAACACTAAGGACAAAAATAACAACACATTATAATTTTAAAGTAATCAGCGATTTGAAAGGAATTGCCCGATCATTAAATAGATGCTAGATAGCTAATGGAAATTAAAAAAAGAGAACTGGAAGTTTTACTATAGCCACCAGTGATGAAACCACCACTAAAATCGAATAGTAATGAAGAGAAACTCACTGGGGAATGTTTGTAACTGCATCTTCATCACGTCTCAAGCCCAAAACTGCTTAGAAGAAACACCAACTCGTTTTATATTTAAATAAAACATTCTACCAAAATATGTAATATGAAGTAATAATAATAATTATTTCAAAATCTATATATGTATTATATTATTTAACTACAGAGTACATCATTGCTCACTGTGTAAAAGTTACAAAAGTAAAGGAGGGCACTGTTATCTAGCAGCCACCAGTAAGGATTGGGTAAAGTTTAGTTCAAATCCAAAAGGGTGAACATAAACTGCTTCAGAAAACCCTATAGCTTTGTCTTTCCATGTCTTCCCTATTCTGTGTGATACATGTGCAAAGCAGTGTTAACAGGAAAGCGCATATATGTCCTGAAAATAAGCTGTCCAATCAGCTACTCTGCTCCATTCTTATTCGAAACACAACTCTTTTAAAGAAAACCTTAATTTAGGGCTGGTAATTGTGAAAAAATGTAATGCTGTTCCTCGCTATTCCTTGACCTTGAAAACCACAACAGTCAAAGCTTAAAACGCAGCAGAACTGAACCAGAATTGCATAAAAAAACACAATTTGGACCTAAATTCAACAGTATTGTGATTCATTGCATTTACTGCCAGTGACCTGACTTTAGCAATAGTGGCAGCCACTATTGGCTTTACCATGAATAGCTGATGACACAAGGTAGACACAAGCTTGTAAACAACAGATTTTGACCCACTTTCACCTTCCCGTCCTTCCAATCCTCTTCACCCCTGTGTACATTTAGAAAAATTCTACAGTGTCACTTCACCACCTACACACTGCTCAAGGTTAAGAATAAAAGTCAGACATTTATTTCACAGTAGAGTCCCCTGTTTTATAACATCACAACGCATAATGCGAACAACATTTTGCATTATGCGAGTAGAGTTGGTATGTTTGTTGAGTCACCATAACTTTTATGGACTAATCCTAAATGGACCACATAACTGCAGTTACTTTTAAAGCTTTATGATATAGTCCTTTATTTAAAACAATGAGTTGAATAAATCCAAAAAGGGTATCATAACTAAAAACTCCATTATTGAGCTTGTCAGGGAAGCTATTATGTATGTATGAAGAGAAAAAAAGAACAAACTAAGTTTTGGACTGTAAACATGCAACAATTTGGTGCATTAGCACTGGTAAGAAGTGTGAATCAGATTTAACCCGTTCATTTTGACAGCCCTAATATGGCACTTTTATTGTCAAAGTGACAAGTGTATATTTTTGGAGCTGTTGCTGCAGCTGAGAAACCATACTTCACAACTTGTCTTTCCAAAATGCGTTTAGCTTTAGCTTAGCGGACACCTTAGCAACCAGATAACAATAGATTTGCCACATTAATTATCATTATTACATTAATGTTGGAAAAGAAAGAAAGCCATAACACAAGATTATCTACCCTTTTACCTGCTGAAGAGGTAAGAAGCAAGATGGATGCAGAATTATATCCCCAAATGCAGAGTGTCAGGAATACTGTATAATGGTTTCATCGCCACCAGATATCCTTTGTGTTAGTACAATAACTTGAATAATTGTCACAATTTGATATTGATACTCAGTTTACCTGTTTAGGTCTCCAAGAGGACAATCTGTATCAAATTTCACGATTATCAGATTTACGGTTTCTTCACTAATAATGTAAAATCACATTTTTGGCTATATCTCTGGAACTATTTCTCTCATTGACCTCAAATCAAGTGCAAATGAAAGGTCATGACCTCAGGATGAATCCTGCCCTGATATCATACAGGGCTGGTTAAAAGTTTCAGCACCAGGGGAGCTTTGTGACTGAACCATTGACTGTATAAATTACTGGACAGTGCATACGTCACGTTGCCCATAGGTTTCTGTGGATTTGAAGCCAATAGGCGGGTCCTAACGTTGCCATCTTGGTGTTTCATTATTATCAGAAAATCCCAAAATGGATGAAAAGGTAGTGCTAAGAGGGCTCCATCACGGTGGAGCCAGCAGGAAGTACTCAGCTGTAACCAGTGATAGCGCTCTAACACACACCAATCAAAAGGACACCTTTAAGATTAAAATAACATTGAAATCGAAGCATTAGAAAAAATTACCACCCCCAGAGTTTACATGACAGAAAATTGGAACTATTAAACCTAAAAAGTTTTTGGAGCCACATGTTTATTTCAGCTGTGAAATTGGACATTTCAACATAGGAGTCTATGGGCATTGCTCTCTCTTGCAGTCAGTCATCTAGCGGTGTTGTGTTTATTCAAGGATTGGGGAATAGGATGATTGGGGGTATTCAGGGATATACCCATAGCCATTGCTTCTGAGTGAATAGGCCTTCTTTGTCTTTGCAAAACTAAAATTCTGATTGTTTTGCTGAATAATATTTATTGATTCTTTTTCTATACTGCTTAATAGGGTCACAGGGAAGCTGGAGCCTATCCCAGCAATTAGCAGGTCAGATGCAGGGTACACCTTGGAAAAATTTATAAAAACACATGGCTGACTAGAAAAGCACTCGGAGAGCGCAAACGTCCACCAAGGGGAAACATATGTCAAGGAGGTTATGTTATCGCCCAAATAGTGATTGTCTGTCTGTCTGTCTCTGTACACCATAACTTAAAAAGAAAAGCCATCCATAACTTGTATCCAGAATGGGAAGATGAAAAGGTGATTTAATTTTAGAGGTAATTTGGATCACCAGCTGGATCCAGGGATGTTTTGAAGGACTCTTTAACATTGGGAGATAGCCAATCATTTTATAGCAGCTGAAGGTCCTATAGGTCATTTCTGTCTGCTGTTTTGTTTTTTTTCAGTCATGTGGTTTAGAAATAAGCTCTGCTGTAGAAATAGAAAAAGCGATTGTCTACTGTGTATAATGGCATGCATGTCTTGTGTTTCACTACTGAAGATGTTCAACAAATCGTATCAGGAAGTGACTGAGCAGAATTGCCTTTGACTTCTGTATGGCAACAGATCTCTGAGTGGATTCTCCCTGGGTTATAACCTTGTACCTTGTTTGCCTGTCTTTCATGTATTGTCTCACTGCATGTTTTAAGGTTTAATGTATGTAATTCTTTTATTTTTCATTATTAAATTTATATTCTTTTCAATCTAAGAAAACAGTCTCCTCATCCTTGACAGGAAAAAGGGCTATTACTAACTTATATTTGGCCAATCTAAGACCTTTCTGGCGCTACGTTGTCGCTATGTCCAAGGATTGTATGAGCAGCCATCGAAAAAATGATTTATTGCTGTATCTGTTGTGTAGATGCGGTGCGCACTGTCTGCGCAAAAGTAAGCGCCCGACTACAATGTGCTTGCTACATACTGTAATGATGGAGAGCCAGAGCCAAAGGGAAGGTTAACAGAATTTATTAGGAGTAAGCAGGGATGAACAAAAACCTGTAGGGAAGGTGGAGGAGTCCAGGACGGGTGCAGGAACAAGCATATGTTTTAAAATTCATACATTAAATGTCCGACAAAGGAACGACTGGTGAGCTGAGTGCTTTATGGCTGTGAAGGAATCAGGAACAGGTGGCAGGTGATGGTGATTGGGCTGGTACAGTCCGGAGCAGGGCATGACACATATGCTCTAACAGCTGACATTTGTATCTCATCCCATCTGATGTAAATCTGGACCTTTTGTACAGCACGTCACCTGTACAATCTAATGGGTTGGATCTGTTTCCTTTTCATTTTTTTATGAGATCTGATTGGTCAGGAGGTGATGCTTTTTTTACTCATTGATCTCTTATCCCGGAACCTAACCTGCCCCGGAACAGTTTAGCCGTTCAGCATGTGTTGCTGCAGTGATACAGCGCGATCAAAAGTAAGCCACCTTCATAGTACAGAAAATCCAGAAGAAATTCCTGAAGTTATCCAGACAAGTGAAAATCCAGCTTCGTAGTACAGGCCTCTGCTGTAGTCCCAGGTCGCCTCTGCTACACTACTTGGGACTTGGGTAGGAGTGGTTTTCAGTGGGACAAATAGAAAGAGGAAGACAGTTAATTGTAGAGGTTGCTGTGGGGAGTCCCCCAGACAGAGAAAACATGATCACTCCAGTGGGGCTTTATCAAGAGCAATGACCTTGCCTGACTTCCCTCACACACATGCTTACAATAGACGCATAACTGTGCAGGTTCCCTGATACAGTGACATCATGTCAAGGTAAACAAATGGATAAGTGGGAGTGGGTTTGGTGGTGAGGGAATTGGTTCCATTTTTAAGGTGCAGTTGGAACCTAAGGAGAGTGGCTGCTAAATTGTCCATTAGCACTGTTTGAAGATGGACTCCAGGGCTTTGGGAAGCTTCACCAAAGGAGCTAAGATTGCATTCTCAGTTTAAGTGGGGAAAAAAGATTTCTCCTAAAAGCCTTACGCTTGCTTGTTTTTTCTTCTTTGCTACCTTGCCTCTCAAAAAAGTTGAGACGAGCCCTTGCATGATAATGAACGAGCAGAAAAAAAAATCTAAATGATTAATGTGGGAATAGAGAGAGACATTACAGCATAAACAAACAACAAGAAAGCATACCATTTACAAATCAATACAGCCGTCAGTGCAATGTTGTTTCATCTGCATATAGATGACAGTGTACGATAATAACTTCCATTGGAGACAGTTTACACCATCAATTCTGTTTCCTCTATTTTCTCTCTCATTAACAATACAGACCTTTGACTACATGAGCAAACTCAACAAATATGAGTCGTCAGGAGAAACAGAGTGCTGTATGCTAACTTGCCTTTTTTTCTGCCTTCAGTAGAGCCTTACCTTTAACTAAAATATTGTGCTGCATTCATCATGCAATGCAATTATTTTAACTGATTGTATTCATTAAATAAAAAAGATTATTGATGAATAACAAATAGACTCTGCTAACACCAAACAACATATTTTTGTTATAGAACATTTTTCTTCACACGATCTGGGAAAAATGTATCTTTATTCCCATGAAATGTTGTGTAAATAAAATACATTGTACATTTTTTTGGATTTGCTGCTTCCATTGTCAGTAAATGAGAGCTCGATTTTGGTCTTATAACACTGATTCAGTTAAACTGAATAATACCTTATTAGTAAGAAAAAATCAGACTGTAATAATTTATTGAAGAACAAAGAAAGTTAATTGAAATCTCCAAAGGTCAATTTGCATGCAGGGTGTTGTTTTTGAAACTCGGCACCAACTGAGCTGATGATGTACCAAATAGCAGTGCACACTTTGATTTGACAACAAACCTTCAGCCAACTGCTCAATATCTAAGGTGAGAACATGTTCCTTCGCAGTAGCACATCGATGATACCATCATCGGTTGTTTATAAGCACTGCAGTGTTTGTTTCTTTTTGTAGCTCTGTCTGCCTTTGTCTGCACACATTTCTATATTTACCAGTGATTTAACATTTTCCATAATAATTGAGGAAATGCATGGCTTCCTTCCTCCTCTTTTTCTATGCATTCATGCTCCTGCTCTAAATGATGTCCTGTGGATGATGCATACTTTTTCACTAATTAGCTGGAATAAAAAGAAAAAAATATATATTTTCACGATGCGTATTTCAGGTGATATCATTGTTGGATTTCACATTATTAAAGATGAAAAGATAACAACGATGCATCTTAATTGTTTTAAATCTTGAAATTGGACGTATTTATGAGATACTACAGGCAACATTAATTTTTGTTGTCATTTCTTGTTTCTTTGTGTACGAAACAATAGAAAAACGGTGCTTTTATAAGAAAACCTTACATCCTCAAACGGAAGCTGTGATCACCCAACCGCAGTACAAGCCAGAGCGGTGATTAATAATGTATACGTTAACAGCATAGATAACTTACTACAGTCAAATTACAGGGAGCTGGGTGGGGGCAGGGAGAAGCTTGTCATGTTTATAACCCCAGTATTGTGCAAATCTGCATTAGCAGTTTTTCTCCTAACCCAGTTTCGAACAGTGTATTTCACCTTGGAGCAAGCGGAGAGGCACTATTCAAATGGGGATAAAGTAGGCTGACAGTTGTTTTTCCCTGCAGATATGTCCTGCTTCAAAACCTAAACATCTCTCCCTCCTTGCACCCAGAGAATAAATAAATAAATAAATCGACGACGAGCAGAAAAAGAAGAAATACTAGCACGGCTGCATCCTCCGGAGGATAACAAGAATAATGCCTTCATTTGCTGCAGGGGCCTCCACTCTGCACAAAGTATAGACACGGCTTTTATGGCTGTAGTATTTCTGATTGGCATCCTAGGACAGCCATTTGAATTATTTAATAGATATCCCATTCCCCTTAGTGGAGAGAGAAAAAGAAATATGTGTTTGTGTGTTTGTGTTATTAGATGTTTCTACGGTGCCTCCTTCTTTATTGTTTGTAGTTTTGGACTCTCAGGCTTAACTAAAAGTAAAGCATGGGTGTTGTTTAAGCAAGCAACTTAAATATTTTCTTCTTTTTAAAAAAAATTAAAATAAAGAAAAGATCATACAGAGATTGAACAAAACAGCTAAAGTTGCTTTAAATAATTTTAAGGATTTAATGAAAAATTAATCAATGATTGGGAACATTTAATCTGTTATCCCACAGATGCCTGAAGCGGAATCAAGCAATTGAAAATCACAATGCAGAACACAGGGAGGATATTGAAGAAATCTGGGCCTTAGGCTCTCACTAACCTGATCCATCGCCTGCCATGAGAGAGATAAACAGACAAATGAGAAAGAGGAGTTAGACTCTGCAGTGTATCTGTCTTTTCCCACAGCTTTATGTAAGTTTAGGTTTTAGAAGATGTCTTTCTCCTGTTCATTAGCATTCTTCAAATGTTTCTTCTTTCTATCTCACTGACTGTGTTTAATAATTGATTTAGAAAGAATTTAAGCAAAATTGGATTAAGCCACAGCAAGCAAATGATATCCATTTCCTATAAACATGCATTGATCCATGATGTGAGACTTTTATGTTATATATATTACTTAAAATGTGACACAGTGACGATTTGGATACGATCACTAACATTTGTGAACAGCCTCTTAGGTCAGCATAGTGCTCCCTCCACCCTTCACCCTCATCCCAATGTCCTATCTATATCAAAACTGATCTCCTCATGGCTGCCTGACCTTGGAAAGCAGATAAAATGTCAGACAGATAAGGGAGAAAGGGGCAGGATAGGACCAACAGAGAAAGAAGAGCAAATAGGAGCAGCTTGTTATGAGATGCATTTATCCTAAACTGTGGCTGTTTGAGAACTCCAATTTACATCACCCGGGAAATCCACTGGGAAGCTTTATGATAGATGAATAAGACTGCTTTACCAGGGGAGGAGATGAAGTCTGGGATGACCCGCTTTTGCAAATTTGGCCCCAGGGAGAAAGACGAGGAAGTCAGGAAACTTTGCACAGTGGATATCACTGTTCAGCTTCTGAAGTGACTTATGAGTGTTATATTTATCAATGTGTCAAATATAGGATTATGAATAATTCTTAATGGACAGAATAGGCTATTACTGGCCTTGTGAATATCCCAACCTAATCACATTGTCCTACTCAAAAAGCCATTTAAACGTCAGTGTTTTGCATTTAAATCTATTTTAGGTGAAATGCGGCTTTGTAATGATGATAGGTGTGGTGTTCAACAAGTGTACAACGTATTCTTAAAAAGCATACATTATCATTATATTACCCATTTACCTCAAACAAAATAAATTAAGAGAAAAGTTGAAGTAAAATGTGAAAGAAAAAGTAATGAGTGGTAAAGTGTGACCACATATGGAGAAGCTGTAAACCCATTTGAAGGACTCATAAGAGTAAGATGTTGATGCCAGACATGTTAAAGGTACATTGTTCTGAAAAAACAACAACCACTAAATAAAATGTATCCACTCAACATTGTATGTTTGGCTATGCTAAAGCTGAAAAACACAAAGTTATACTTTTCAAACTTAAGTTCTACTTTTCAAACTTAAGTTATACTTTCAAACTTAAAGTTTTACTTTTCAAACAGTTATTACATCCACTTAAAGTGGATGTAATAACTGCTTTTTAACCGAGACTGAACTATGCTTATGTGCAATTTATGGTACTGGTCTTTATAAACAAGTGTTTTTAAACATCTGTGCCACGGTGTGCCGTGAGTGAGGATCAGGTGTGTCATGGGAAATTATCCAATTTCACCAAAATGCTGGAAAAAAAACAGCCTTGTGTCATATTGTTAATATATGCTATAGTTTTTTTTTCACTTTTGGTTTGGAGTGTGTATTGATATTGTGTGATATTGTGTGATATTTTCACTGTTATAGACCATTTTCTTTCATTTTACTGTACCTTAAAGAGAAGACACAGAAAACAAACCAAGTTGTTGAAGTTTACACAACCATCTACAATGAAAAAAATACACTATAAAATGTTTTTTTTTTTCAACAGCACGTCTCTTAATCCTGTTGCGGCAATGGTTAAAGTAAATTTTCAAGCTCACAAATTGCATGCACACATACAGATCGTGTGTAAAGAATACTTGTCTTTGGTAATTTGCAAATGTTGTCCAAATACTACTTTCAATAATTTTAATACGAACACTCCCTTTAAGCCAGGAGGCACTTTGTATAAAAAAATAATAAAATTGTATGCAGTAATAGTTTTAACTTATGGTAACCCAATTCAGGGACCTTGGAAACAGATGATGGCAAGCTCTGCCAAACTACCAAAATGGAGATATCACCTGAACTCTTTCCTTTTCTTTGACTTTTATAGAATTTAAATAAGCCATGTGGTTGCAGATATGTACTCATTTCATTTTGGGTATGTCATTCCAAAGCCTTAAAAAGAGGAAACGGGGCTCAAAGGGTTTTGACTCCTCAATCTCAAGTGATCACTTAAAAAGCAAACCACTCTAGATCCTTTCACTGTGACCATGAGTCATTAGTGATGGTACACAGGGATGGTTTGCTCAGATGTCCACAAATAACACAATTGTGATACTTTATAGTGGTGTTCTGTTATGGTAGCACATACACAAGACAGAGTAAAGGAAGAGCTTCCCTGTGTATTCACAATACTGTCTGGAAGAATAAGTGTGATTATGGATGGACTTGATAATTTTCACTAAAAACTACCATCATGAAGTCTTTTCACTTTGCTCTAACTGTAGCAGACACATTTGTCCCGAAGTCCTCAAACAAACAGTACCAATGCTTAAAGTTTACAAGTCAGAGATGGCAAGTTTTCTTTTTGTACAACCAAAAAGGTTATCCTAGAATTGTCCAGAGAACTGAATTAGCTTTAAAGAGTCTCACTGAATCAGTTCTGTAATTGCATTGCAATAGGAATTGCTACCCTGTGGCTATACTACTCCACTCCTCCATTTCCTCCAATCATGACAGCTGTATCTCAGCTCTGATTGGATGCTGGCTTCGAGGAGTTCTTGACCTTTCAGATGGAGCCCATGTGGCCCGATTCGGTTGGCTGGTTTACATCCTGTCAAACACGAGTCTTTGAGGCACAGAATACTGCATCCCTTCCAGGAAATGTCAAACTGTTGTGGCAGGTCTTTGCTGGCACTGTTATGTGATATTATTTTTGAAGAATCTTGGCAGCGGCTGACACTTGTCTTGTGGTTGACCAGAAGAACTCTGATTCGTATTTGCATTTGCAAAATGCTTGCTCAAATAAACAACGCTTGATGTGGTTCAGGAAGATTAGACAGTGTGAAGAAGTTTGAGAATAAAGTGCAGAGATGTTGAATCAGAACGATAGTGAAGAAAACATCAAGGCCAGAGAAGGGAACGGCTTTGAAGCCACGTTAAGTCTCGACACAGAAGGAGGGCTTGTTTCACAGGACACTTCAATGCCAGCAAAGACTCTAATTAGTAAGTTAATTACTCTTGTATTAATACTTTATTTGTGATTCATGGAGCTGACTCCAGGCTTGACACATGCATTTCATTACATTTGATTTGTGGGGATAAGAAGCTTCTGTCGCAGCCTTGTAGAAAAGTTTTTTTCATTTATTACATAAACCAAAGTTTAAAGTTTACTAAAGGTGAGTGGCATTATCTGTTACCACTGTACATTTTAGCATCTAATGGGTTCTCATGTGGGAGCCCATTCATGCATTTAGGTCCTCATACAGAGCTCCAGTCATAGTCTTACATCTGTGTTTATGCTGAATGTGCCATGCTAGCTTTAGTTAGCAATATGAGTGTCTATTAGTTTGTTACCTCGTTCTGAGCTGTTTTATAGATAACTGTTTCGTGTGGTATTAAAATATATATACCGGAAAAAATTAGGAGTCACTGATTTTTTTTTTAAATATGACCCAAAAAAGAGATAAAGTTTTCAGACGCTGTCTATGTGCTTTGTTGTGGAGGTTAGAACAAAATACAGTAATACCTCGAGTTATGAGTTCAATTTGTTCCGTGACTTTGCTCATATCTCAATTTGCCTCGAATCTCAAAGCAAGTCTCCCCATTTAAAATAATTGAAATTGCATTCATTCATTCCAGTTCGGAAAAAGGTGTATTATTTACCTTGGAGATCAGACAACTTAAACTACCGGAAGATGCACATGGAGGCTGATTGAAGAGTAAGCAGGCGGAGGAGTTAGAAGAAAATTAGTCTTATAAGTACACTTTTACTTTCATTCACTCACTCGCTACTGTACACTCCTGATGCAACTTTACACTAAACAAAGTGTGCTACACAAACACTAACAGAGTGAGACGCAGGAAGCTGTGGCAGGGGAAACAGAGTACAAGTTGCTGTTGGGGATCTTTGTTTTGGAGGCTGCCTCGCCTCGGATGCTTGTATTTCAAAATTTGTTTGTATCTCAAGGCATAAATTTGGCTGAATAACAACTTGTATCTAAAAAAAAATGTATGTCAATAAAGTTGTATCTCAAGGTATCACTGTAGACATGTTTTCCTACTAGTCCCTACTCACAAGAATTAGCACGCACTTAAACTAAGATAATAAAAATAATCTCTTGCCCAATGTCAGCTGGGATTGGCTCCAGTTTTTTTTAGTGTAAGTATTTGTGAACAGCTATAAGCGGTATCATTGTTATGGACAACTAGCAATGTTCTTTTTAGCAGATCCTTGCTGAGCAGAAAGATACAGACATGGTCTAGTCGAGGCAATATTTTTATAATTGAGCCCACTTCCATAAAAACATTTGGAGATTCAAATTTAGTTTTTGAAAGCTCCCAAAACACTGACTCCATGTTAATAAATTATCCAAATGATAAAAACCAAATAAATTATTGTAGCTTGTTTCTGTGTGGGCATTGGTTTAACTCTAAAAACCATCAACTGGGTTCTGTAGTGTGAAAAAGCCTCCAGAACCATTGTGCTCTTTGGGGGCCCCAGGTTTGGAACCACTGCCATAAACCTCTGCATGAATCCTCCACATCTATGCTGGATGGCATCTCCCTCCCCCCCAAAAAAAACAAAAAAAAACAAAAAAAAAAACCCACAAAAAACATTTAATTAAGTAACATAATTTGCATACTCTGTGTTTAAGTGACATTTTCTACCTTCCTTGCAGCGCAAAGGTCTGATCTCTATCCTCAGCTGGAAGTGTCATCCCTCCACTAATGTCAGCATTAATATCTCAACATGATGTCATCTCCTTCGCTTATGTCCAGCAGGAGGTGGTTTGCACCGCCTGCGCCTGTTGTTATGACAATTAATCTGCTCTCAGTTGTAATGTGGAGCGAGGGCCAGATCTGGATGAACTTGGACCCCGTGTGATGAGGGACAAGTGATAATTGTATGCATGGTACGCAAAGGGGAAAAAAAGGTGCAGGGGCAGTCAAGGGCAGCTCCAGGGCCAGCTATGGTAAAAGTCTGCTTGCACATCATGCTAGCAAAAGCTGAGCACTGCAAACACAATCCATGTTTGGCTTCTCTGTTTGGTAGACATCAGATTGATAGGAAGAGCCATGTGCTTTCAGTGCATGTCTATGGATTCATGCTTTTGTCCAGTTTTGGTGTTTTCATCTTGTGTACAAGATAAACTAAATCTGTTTTTGCTGTAAACATTATTTCAGCTTTTCGTATTACAGCTGCACATCTGTCAACTCAGTCGCTGTTCAATAGCTATCAGTTAAAGCCCATAACACAATGTGAATCATGTTTGTTAATGATAATATTGTTTCAGTGATAGTAAATTTGCTACATTACCACACAAAAATAATAATATTAAGAGTTTTAAGATGCTTACAAATGTAAGATGTAGTTAGACTAATATGTGCATCCATTTGTGTAAAAATAGAGGATATATACACAATAAAGTCCACAGTGTAATATTTTATGATACTTCAGCCGTAATGAAGGCTGTTGTGCTGTACTTAGTAACAGATCTAATCATTAAGCAAAACCTCTCCCAGTATATGCTCCGGGAATGACTTACAGCGGAAAAAGCTGATGCTTTCAGAGCTTATACTCACTTGCCATTGCTGTCATTTCCAGAAAGATTTCATCAAGGACACGTTACACTCCTGTATTGTAATTCAGCTTGAAAGGGCACTCCAAAAGCTTGTCATTCATTTTTCAAGAGCTTCTCTAATATTTCTTGGTCGTCTTTTTACTCGCAGTATATTTTCTAGATTAAAACACTAAGCATTTAAACATAACACAGTTCTCATTAGTGTGCAAGTTATCCTTATTACTTTTTAGCAAAAAGTCTTATGACCACCAGAAGTCTAAACTAAATTAGCTAAATAACTGTATCAAGCAATTAACAAATGTAAACAGCAGTGAAATTTTTTTACGCTTGCAAAAGGACTAAACAAATTAGATATAGCGTGTTAATCAGTAAGCTTTAGTGGTGTTTGTAAGGGGATTTTCTATCCAACAGAGCCAGACAAGCTGTTTTTAGTCTTTAAGACAGATATGGTAATAATCTCGTCATCTCAATCTCAGCAATTGAGTAAATTAAGGCATTTCTCAAAAATGTTGAACTGCTGCTTTTGGGTTAATCTCTCAAGGAATTTTCAGCAATTCTTTACTAAAGACAACTCCCACAACACAAAGGCTCTTCAACAAAAAATTGGTAAAATTCAGTTCAGTTCATTTTAATGAACTAACCTTTGGTATCCAGGAGCAGAAAGCTTGTAAGTTACCAACTGTTGGTCCTTCCTGCTACTCTAATATAAAATATAATCATATTTTAGTTTAGTCGTTATTTTAATCATTTTAATGAATGAGAGTCAATATTTTAAACTAAACAAATATTATTAGTTTATCCGGCACTTGCAGACATTTGCAAGATGAAATTTCAGTCATTCACAAGTGAAATCTGAATATATTTTACATTAAACTGTCACAGGAGTGTCAGATTGTAAATATAAATATGAAAAACATTGTCATGATTATCTTTTGCTGATGGTCCCAAATCAAACAAGACACTTCTGACTGTTCCTCTCGCCACTTTATTTGCATCTGTGGCATAGAAGGAATGATGCCATTTGCTTTATGTCTTCACATGTTCTTCATTTACAAGTTTTTCAGTTATAGAAGGTAATGCTCCTCTCCAATGGCCTAAAGCCCCTCAGCCAATTAACCCTTAAACTTCCTGGATGATTTTCTTTAACAAATTGTGGAAAAAAAAAAAAAAAAAAAACTGCCTCTCTCCCTCTCTCTCTCTCTATGTTTGTTTTTGTGTGTTTTTTTCCTTTTTTCTTTTTCCCTGTTTAGACCACAAAAAATTC
>JBAMHX010000006.1:11810684-11822044 GCA_037177515.1 Pseudomugil tenellus | reverse complement strand
TATATATATATGTGTGTGTGTGTGTGTGTGTGTGTGCATGTGCATTGAAACACTGAAACAGATGAGTGGCTTTGCATGTTGCTTCTGTTTGTCAGGAATTGATCGGCTGCATGCATTAGCAGATTGCCTATTGATGAGGGGAGAGATTTATAATGCCCTGATTGATGGTTGCAATCTAGCAGTATAAATAAATGAATATGTGCTGGCCTTGGTTGGTGGTGGCAGTAAAGCCTTGATTTGCAAGCTCATCTGCAATCGCAAATGTCACATTTAGTATGCCCTCATCACCAGGCACCACCAACTGATAATGCATACAGTGAAGTCAGATGTCAGGCACACTGAAAGGACAACAACTCTCTTGGTGCTCTTCAGTCACAGTGGCTCCAAATAGGAGACCTTGAAAAATAAGCAGAAAAGAAAACTGAATTAAAAAAAAAACTATTAGACTATACAATTAGCTTTATAGTTTATGTATCAAACCTCTTAGATCTGTTGACAAGAGAATGGTTGCAAGACTGAACCTGAACTAATCTTCATTAGGGGTAACTAGAATGTGAAAATTTGCTATTTTCTGATCGATTTGCTGAACGTTCAGTACTGCCTCTTTAAGTAAAAGCCTGAAATGTTACCACTCATCTTGTGTTGCAACTCTTTTGGATATGTGGTCATTGAATTAATGAAGATGCAACTGTTTTAATGCATGTAATGAAAAAGCTTTTATAAGGTTATTTTTAACCTGTTTGCTGCTTGATTATGATTACATCAGCAGGGATTATAAGACATAATAATAGACCTTAAATTGAGGGTGGAAATTAATTGAAAGCTTTTTCGATGACAAAAAGATGTGTTCTATTTACAAAATATTAATGCAGGCTAATTGCTGAACACATTTGAAGGGGGGACTTGAAAATAAAGACAACAAACAAGAATTATTTGTTAATTATGTCTAATTTAAAGTGCAAATGCATGAGCGATTATTACTCCGGTTTTAAAAAAATACAGTTATAGTCTGTTGTGGTTTACATCACTCGGCTGGAGGTGATTGGATATAACCTTTTTCCCCTCTAAGAGCAAGGCTATGCATGATGGCACAAGACACAGTAACACAATGTCTTTACAGAGTTTAACCTCAACAGTTAAATCATTTACTCTTGGTGAGGGCGGGGTGGATTGTCTGACCTCCACTCTCCATGGTCTCAAACCACCCTGTCCTCCCTCTCTCCAGGGCTCTCCCAACCTCTGACACCTCTAACCCCACCTCCACCCACCCAAGGGGAATCTAATCACATATATTTGAGATTGCAGATCCTGATACGAACTTCCTCCTGCAACCAGAGTCAAAGTGATATGATTTTATCTGCTGACGGCATGCTATGAATTCCAACCAGTGCCTGAGTACATTATTTATCTGCTAAGAAGGACCCTTTTGCCCTTGGTGACTTTTACTTATCTCCAATTCTCTCTTTTGGTTTTGATGGGTAGATAGTTACTTGATTGAGTGAAGCAATGTCTAAGCAGGCTATCCTCTATAGCAAGGGGAACGTTTCTTCTCTTTTTATTTTTAACAGATGTTTTCCAGTTTGATTTTGTTTTGTTTTAGTTTTTTTCAAAGGTAAAAGGTCAATTCGCTCAAAAGTTGTAGCACATTTCTTCTTACAGATTCACATATTCACACTTTGTGCCTAAGCACACATTTTCTGCCCACTGAAATTATGCCTCGCATGATAGTGATAATCAATTCCAAAACATCAGTGTGGAAGCATAGTGGTGTAAAAACATGTGAAGGAAACACGCAAACCCCAGACACACGATGCTGGGTGCTGGAGCGAAAAGCTAAAGCGA
Source organism: Pseudomugil tenellus (assembly GCA_037177515.1). Lineage (NCBI taxonomy): Eukaryota > Metazoa > Chordata > Actinopteri > Atheriniformes > Pseudomugilidae > Pseudomugil > Pseudomugil tenellus. The sequence goes on along the minus strand of JBAMHX010000006.1, from coordinate 11,820,202 downwards.
GGGACTTTACTTTTTCATCTAGCATAGTGCTGTTCTTCCAAATAAAATATAAAAAGAATGAACCTCATCACATTTTATCGTAAGAAATTGTGGAAAACATCACAATATAACATCTATAATTTTTATTATAAGAACATGAATCAAAACCTCATATGCAAATGTTACGACCTTGAAAAATTGGCACATAATACATTGTATGGAAATAATTTTCTCCAAGAAGATACATTTCAGGTTGGATGAAAAATTCATCCTTTTAGTCAATGATGACTTATTTTTTGTTTATTGTTGTACACACATGAATGTGGCCAATTACGAGCAGCACACATAACCTGCCTGCCTGTGTGTGTGTGTGTGTAGCTTTTGGTCAGCATGTGCCAATGGCTAAGCTTTTAGCCTTGCTGCTCTCTAAAAAGTCAGTTTAAGATTATCTGGGCTATATGTACACTGGGACTGAAGCATTTGACAAAAAGACTTTGTCCTGTCATGTTAAAGATGCAACATTATGGCAAGTAGAGGACATGGACAGTATTCCCAGGCAGGTAATCTGTCCCACTTTCCACTCAGTTAAAAAACTTTGTGATAGAAAAATTCCAGTAGAAAATAATTAATTTACCTGAAAATGTTTTATATCAAAATTAAATCCAAGATACAGGTTGCACAAGGAATTTATTTTCACTGCGATAACTTTTTATCACAGGCAAAAGATTGTGTTTATATAGAGCGGGGAAGCTCTTGGAGGGACTCCTCCTGGGATTGGACCTCCTCCTGGACAGAATATATAAATGTTTATCCACAGCTTGTAGTCTGCATGCTGAGCAGTCCTTCAAGCTTCCCTTCCTCATTCTGTGAAGCAAACAAATGCTTTTGCTGATTCACCTGCCACAGCTGCATCTCCCCAGTGCACCCCTAGTATAGAGAGGAAACACTGGGCCATGTGATCAAAACTATGTTCCGAGGAGCATAGTGCAGCCTTGTATTTTTAATAAAGCAACTCCCGGGTTAGCATACGTCACCCCTTTGGTGAGTTCGGCATGTCTATGTAATATTTTAACCTAAAATTAAAGAAGAAATTATTGCTTCTCCATGTAATCACTGGCTTATTTTGCTTTTTAATTTGGTTAGTGATGATTATCTGTGTCCACTTATATGAATCAATTATATACACTAAGTAATGTGATCAATTTGATTTTAGTGTTTTGTGCTGAGCGTCACATGATTAATTATGTAATTAAGCCCTTTGCTTGATTTATGTGGCAACTCCATTTTATCTCTCTGCATTATTTATTTATATTCGCCTACTAAAAGCACTGCAGATCAACAGTATCTGAAGAGCCTTGCTGGGCATTCAACATGAATTTGATATAAATATTGTGTTTGGGGAAAATTTGCTGTTCACTTGTTGTACAAACACACAAATATCTGATAAAAACTACTGACATCTGAAGGCAAGAAATGCAATTATATGGTCACAATGTAATGTATTTACAAGATGTCATGGTCCATAAACCCAGAGTTGTTTTCCAGAGGAAATGTTTTATCTATTTTCCTCAGTACATGCTGTTCTCACTGTCATAAGAGTATGTGTGGTGTTGCTTTACTTGGGCAGAAAACCAACAATACAACTTTCTGACCTTAAAACCTTGTGCTTCACTTTAATTTTATGGCAAACTGGCATTCAGTATGTACATTACTAGTGTTGTCATTGCCCTGCAGCCTCTTAAAAATGAGATATTACACTTCAAAGTCTGCCCAACACCACAGCCAAGAAACATTACATGGAAGCTGTGTTTCATGCAACTTCACATCAACACATTGGCCATTCTGTACACTTACCTTTGCTGATTTAGCAAAGAAAAGAAAAACCATTATTGGAGGAAGTAAAACAAAGAAAGACACTTTAACAGAGGAACAGATAAAATAGGTTTGATTGGAATGACTTTTACTGGTTGGAGAGAGATCAGAAAAGAGACTGGATGCTGAATATCTACCTTTCTTATGAGGTGCCATGTTAAAAAAAATGACCAATATGGCGTAGTAATGCTTAAAAGGCAATATTTCATATTAGAAAACTTTTGGTGGAAACATAACTGTTATGTCTAGTATCTTTATACCACCCACGCACTATTTAAAGTGGCTAAGTGTGCAAAGTACATAGACTGATGCACAATGCTGATTTTAATGTAAGAAAAACAGTATATTTCCCTGAATTCACGATCATGAGTGTCACCCCACTCGCCTATGGTGACCATTATTGGCATTATATTCCATTTCTATAAATACATTTAGATAAATACAAAACTGGAGCTTCTTTTGCTGGAACACTTGGTTTCAATTTGATAGCAGCTTTACAAATCAATCTATGTATAAATTGAGATATGGAGATCTCATTACTCACAGGAGGTTAACATGCAGCCCCTCCTGTCAGTAAGCGTTCCAATGAGCAAGTGCCTTTCTCTTTGTGGTACAACTAACACTTCTAATTGCTTATCGATTCAACCAAGTTACTAATCAAACTCAATATGACACATCTGACTGTTCTATCAGAGCTTAGTAAGAAGGAGCAGATGGTTTTAGATTGCCTTTTAATTACAACATAGGTTTTTAAATCTCAAGATGTGACAAGCAATTGTCTGTATTGAAAGATTATCATGACTTGATCTGAACTGCAGAGGACTTGTAGACTTAGAAATAAAGAAATAACTGTAAAGAGAAAAAAGTGGCAGAAGGGAATAAAAAAAATCAATATATGACTGTAATTCACATGTTGCAAATTTGCAGCTTTCTGTGTTTCAGAGCTTTATGCTTCACTGGCCTTTTGCCGTATTTTCCCTTGGCTGCATTCTCAGGTAGTTCAGCTCTCATTTGAGCTCCAGTCCACTTTGGGAAAATATTGACCTCTGCATCCATCCATGTTGAAGCCAAGATGATCCCTCATACCAATCAGTTGTGCAGGAGTAACTGAAATAAGAAAAGGAAGGATGATGAGGAAGCTGAACAGTGAAACCAATAGCAAAAGGAAGAGACAAAAGAATCAATAATGCTAATAAACTTTACAGTTAATCTGTTTTAATTATCCATCTTTTTCTGCTGTTTTACTAAATGTAAAAATGGCCGACTTACCCTTGTTGCCTTTTTATATATATTTGGTGTTACAGGCATCATGGTAATACCCAAAGTATTGATTGCGCTACACTTAAAGCTATCGATTAGGGTTCAAAGGTAAAGCTTGAGATGAAACGAACGGGACAGAGCTTGAGGAACTATATTGAGGGTGGCGGGCTCACATGGCTTTGTGGTTGCCGTGCTATTTAAGTAAGAGGATCAGTTTCACAGAGACAGGTCACTTCCGATATGGTAAGGAGAGGAAATTGATCAGTGAACAAACACAAGCAGTGTTTTGAGTCCTCTGAGTGCAGAGGACTCAAAATAATGATTTATTTGCAACTTTGTTATGCTGCACATTAATAATTGAATAAAGTTTTTAGCAGCTGTCACTTCTGGTAAGTGAAAGTTAATCAAACCCAAATGGTATTTACTTTTTTCCCTCATTTAATCCGGATTATCTTATTTATTATAGCATTTTATAATAGCAAACAGTTCATGGAAAATGTTCAGTTTTTTTTTTAATAGACATGGTTTGTTGATGGTTTTAGGACATATCTAATTAGCCATGTGCAAAATGTTGAACAGTCATATCTCCTAACGACCTCCTGATGATGCATGGCTTAAAAGAGCCAGGGGCAAACCGTTTCTGACACTAACAGCTCATTAGCCAAGAATAACCTTGTAGAGCCTAAATATTTTTTAATTCTAATCTCAATAAAGTGTTCATTGAGCTTTTGGTTGAATTTGATTGGTGTAGTTGGATACACCAGTGAGTTTCTGAACACATGGGAAATGATGTACTGTATAAGCTCATCACTTAAAGGAAATGCTTATATGCGGTAGTATTTAGTTTGATTCTGCAAGCGTCAAAATCCAGCAAGTTTGTTATGTATTCATCCTTTAAGTGAATCCAACAGCCTATCAGGCTCCGCATTCATTTAATTTAATTCATTTGAGTCACCTCTGTTTGAGGGATGAGACATGGAAATCCTGCTGGATTGTGGCCCTAAATGGGCCAAATCGACTACCTCCGCTCTTGTGTTTTTAATTGTGGTTATGTTTATTTTATTACTAATTCAAAAGGGTCCATTTTCACTTTAGAATTTTATGATGTAAAACAAAACAGCTGTCTGAAAACTATATTATTTTTAAGCCAAGAAACCTACAGCTGACTGCTTCGTAACACTGTGCTGGCACAGCATCTATAGTCCATCACAAGCATCAAACATACTGTTTTCAAAAATTGCACTAAATGTATTTCTCTAAAAAGCTACACTCATCAAGCTGAGAACTTTTCCAGCAGTCATAGAACTGCCACCAAAATAAAGTTAAACCTTCAGGTACTTTGGTAAAGTCAGCAGTACAGAATAGTCGTCTAATGAGTTTCAAGTGCAGGAGGTGGACACATTTATGGGAATGATTTGTAGACAAGCTTCATCGAATCTCTGTTGACTCAAAAAGTGACTGTCTTGCTACAACAGGCGATTTGCAGCATCTATAACAGTAGATGAAGATGATGAATACATAAATTCAGCACTCTTAGATTTCATGAACAAGTAATGATTGCAGTTCTAAAATTATGGCTGAAAAAAACATTCCTAAGGTCTGAAGATAATGCATGATGTCTTCCTGGATTTTAAAAGGTCTACCAATTGTCTTGTTTTCTAACCTCCCTTTGGAAACAAACTGTAGTTAATCTCCATACTTGGTCCTTTAGGTGCCTTGGAAAAAACAAGGTGGATTTGTTTCAGTTCTTTTGTATGCAGATTTGTAATAACAAATCATAATAAACTGCACACTCTGTGCAGTTAGCACCATTGCCTCACAACAAGACAATGTGATCCAAACCTTGGCTGTGGTCTCGAGACCGCCTTAAGCTCTATGCTAAAGAAAGATATGAAGCCTTTAATCCACGTACTGCATCCTTCACATTCATAATTTGCATCATTTTCAGGGTGTTTGGGGATGTTCCACAAGTTTTGTGATGGACTGACACCAGCACACCCCACCTTTTGCCTGATGGCAGCTTGGGCAGCTTAAAGTCAACCTACTACTCTGAATCGGAAGTACCAGCCAGGAAAAACTTAAATGAATGGTTTTCTGCAGGCACGAATATGGTCAGCTTTCAGTATTGACTTTACAGATGTGTTAATAGGCTTCACAATCTACTGGAAACAATTTGCTGAAATAAAAAGATCATGTCTGTGCTACAGCCTTTACATTTTCATTCAGTCATTTTACTTTTTTGTGATGATCACTTCCTCTGCTGATTATGAAATAATCTAAAAATTCAACTGTGTTGCAAGGTTTTGATTTGATGAATTTTGGTCCAGAGAGCAAATGCAATTCGAACCTCTGTTGTTAAATAAATTTGTGCTAGTAGTTACTGTCATCATGTGGTGTTAAAAATCACACAGGTAATTGATGTCATTCAGTGAAATTGCTGTCACTGGAGTAACTTCCAAGTCAGTAGATTTGACCTTAACCAATGGAATATTGTCTAATGAAGTGAAATTGCTTTGTCAACTCTCCCAGCTGTGGAAAATAAAGACAACTGCAAGGAAATTTGGTCAGGAAAAAACATTTCTACATGCAAAATATGTGAAAATAATTGCTGATCTGCTTCTTTGTCTGTTATCTCCAACTAAGGATACATTTTGTAGCTGAATGAGCACATGTAAAAGTGGCAAAGAAACTTGCCAAATGTACATTTAGATTAGATTGCAGCAGATTTATTGACATAATTTATGGAACCTGGGCCAATCCATGAATCATTACTTGATGGCACTACTTCTAAAATAGACTGATGCATCTGATGAAAGGAGCTTGGTTTCCTGTGAAATTGTGTTATGAAACAGACTTTGTGCTTCTATGTGGATAAACCTTTTTTCTGCTCTAAAGTAAAGTTTAGCTACAGACACGGTGAAAGATGGCTACAGAACCTACAGTACCACTGATAATAATCAAACCCATCCACATGCAGGGATAAAGTCACCATATTACATTTATATCCCAATTTGAAAGTGTCTCTTAATAAGATCCCAGCCTTTGGTAAGGCTGCTAAAGCTATTAATTATTGATGAAGTCACATGCAAGTCAATAATGCAAATATGCAGACGACCATAGTGGTTTGAAGCAAACAACACATGAGCAAACAGTCACATAAATGAACACAGACACACGTGTTTGTTTGATTTTGAGCCATCTCCTTTATGGCACTATTGTGTGCAAAAACATGTTCATTTGCTATTTATTGAGTTATTATTTATTTATTGGTTACCTCAGTGGTTTATGGCTGTTTATGTCTGCGCAACCCAAGAATGAAGTCATCAGTGGTGCTTCACTGACATCACAATTAAAATTAGTCATCTGAGGAATGGGCACGGACTCGCACAGACGGAGCGACAGATGCAGATCAGCCTCCTTTCATGCACAAACACAGTGCGGGTTCTTTAAAACTGGTTTTAGGAACAGCTGATTGTCAACCAGTTACTATTTGCATTATGTAAAAGTACATCTGTGTGGTTCTGCAGCCCAACCGCAAGACAAATAATTTCCCACCAGAACACGCAGACACAAGCACACAAGCACACTCCACATTTAATGAGCCCCATCTTTTCGACAGAATGATGCTATTCTCAATTGCACGCTCTGAACTGGCATCTGTAAATTAAGCAAATTACAAATGATTGCATGCTCTCTCCTGACATAGCACTATTGAGTGCGCAATCGAGTCAACAATTACCCAATCTTGTCTATAGCTAAAAATCTGAAGGGTAAAACAAGCGCTGAATTCTCATGGCTGCACTAGGGCTTGTTAGTGTTGTTCTGGGCGGATTATGTTACTTGCCATGGAGCAATCTACAAAGACAGGGTTATGGATGCAGGGATGAATCTTTCAGTGTTTATTTACTGCCGTTTACAGTATGTATTCCTCCCCATGGCTTTGGATTTATGACACTAGTAAAAGCCCACAATGTCAATCAAAGTCAGTTTAAGCAGTCAACAGAATCTTTTGGGGGGTCAGTAAATTCTTGTTAGCTGGACATTTTCTCTAACAAATGGCATGGGTAAAAAAAAAAAAGGCTGCAACATGATTTTTATGCCATCTTTAGAAACAACAGATTTGATATATCTGGCCATGTAACTTTCCCTGCAAGAGCTTTTGAGGCTGTGGTCCCGCATCACCACCCATGCTGGTGAAAGCATTAAATGCGGAAAAAAAATAAAACTTTTTTTTTTGTTCCTTCTTATCACCACCTGTTTAACTCGTGTGTTGTGCTAGTATTTGAAGGCATCCACATTTATTCTCACACCGTGTGACACATCCACAAGTCCCTCCCCGTACTGTTGCCCCCCCCCGCTGATTTCGTTCCTGCGCCTTCTTATCTGGCTTCTATCCAAAGGCATCAGTTGGGGACAGGATTATATTGTGAGTTGTTATTAACTGCATCTCTTACTTCCTCCTCCAACTCCACTGTGCCTCTTGCACTGTCTGCTGGGTGCCTTTCTTGTGAGACCGTGCAAGCCTATAAGAAGTAACAGCTAGCGAGAGGGAGAAGTGGAGCCTTTAATGATCAGTATCTACACCAACATCAGAAACCTGTTTGTGGGGATCCTGTAAGCAGTGCTTGTATTAAGAAGATCCACTATTGTGACTTTAGATGTTCTGCCTTAGAAGTAACTCCTTTCATTTAAATGTTTAGTTTTTTTCAATCAATTTAATTGTTTTTAGGACGGAATCATGTGAGCTTGATTTTATTTTTATACCTTATAAAATAACAAGGAAGTAAATGCTTCTTCATTCATCATCAGCTTGCATACGTTACTGGTTTGACAATACTGATACATCCACTATAGAACAGCTCTGTACTGAGCCCCTTGGACCTACTAGTTAAAGTGGTGGGAGAGAAATGATTGATGGCTAAGCTCTCATTCATTTTTAAGGTCAGCCCACTTGCCATTCTACCCCTTTAAACACTGATAGCCCTGAAAAGCTTCTTCCGAGACAGAGTGCCCCCCAAAGTGGTGCAAAGTGCTATTGCAGGTCACAGGAGGAATCATAAACCAGACTAAAACTTAGTGGTCTTACTTCTAACAGTTCAAACTATTACATAAGCCCATGAAAAAAATAACTACATGGTATAGCAGTGGTCTCTGTTAAATAATGGAAATCCCTTCCTGTGCACCTGTTCTGTGAGGGCCGTGATGGGTTGAAAGATGAGTTTTCTAAATCTGACTGCAGAAGACTCACACACCAGTAGATTGATGGAAGCTCCAAGTCATTAAAGTAAAAAAAAAGGCTAAAAGACTAAAACAGTCAGGCATCCAGGAAAGGAATGTAAAGAGAAAATGAAGAAAATGGGAAAAAGAGGTATACCAATATGACTATGATTATGTGAATTTTATCTATTGTTCTTTTGCTACAGATGTTCGATTTGTCTTCCACTTTGCAGTTTCAGAAAATATTTCTGGAATTACTGCAAACCAAGTTGCTGTATGCAAAGGCTTTTGCTCTTTGTAAATCATCATGTGGCTAAAATCTTCTGTGTAAAACTAGATTATTGTAAAACTTAGTCTCAGCTGATATATGAGATTAAATTATATGTCTTGCTAACAGAAAACAAGTAACAAAGTGCTAAAAAATGTTATTTAAAGTAATCTTCTCTGTTGAAACCATGTTAGCCAACTAGCAGGCTAACAGTTTAAAATTATGAAAGTAGAGTCCAAGTTACTGTTAGTTCCAACTTAAACATCAGGGATATTCGAATGTTTAACTTTGAATCTATTGAGAAGTTATTTTAACCCGTTTTCTGTGTTTTTTCTGATTCCATGTTAGTGTGGTGGAGTGGCAAGGTATTAAGAATAATGAATAGAAACAACAAAAAAATAATTTGATTAAAAGTAATATTTTATTACGTAAAGCCAGACGTCACCTGGGGCATAAGGCTCTAGGAAATAATTGCAGGGTTGTTACTGTAAAATAAGTGGACACGTGTGAAGTGATTAAAACTATTAATACAAAATGTTGTCCAAAACAGGTAAATTTGGCTAGGTTAAAATGACTTTAGCTCTCATATTTAAAAGGCAAGGCAAGTTTATTTGTATAGCACCTTTCATGTACACAACAGCTCAAAGTGTTTTACATAAAAACATTAAAAAGCATTACAGATGTTGAAACAGAAATAAAAAAAGAAAATAAAAACAGAGCAAGAATCACAATAAAATAATAAATTAAATTAAGATCATTAAGAAGAACAATTAAAAGTTACCGTGTAGATCTTATTTGTAGCTGGAAGAGAAAAGATAAGTTTTTAACCTGGATTTAAACATTTGTACATTTGATGAAAGTTTTATCTCTACTGGCAGTTTGTTCCACTTGTTTGCAGCATAACAGCTAAATGCTGCTTCTC
>JBAMHX010000006.1:11780147-11810584 GCA_037177515.1 Pseudomugil tenellus | reverse complement strand
CACATACACACACACACACACACACACACACACACACACACACACACACACACACACACACACACACACACACACACTTCACTGCAAACTGAAAAAAATGTGAAGCAATCTTGCACCCAGAGCATAAAACAAACCAAACAGGGGTTGTAAACCAAACTAAAGACATGAATATTTAATAAGAGTAAGCCAAAAGACTAAGCCAAAAACACCAGCAGGTAGACCTATAAACGGAAAGATAACATTATTAAATATACTAGTTTTTTCCATATATGATCCCTGCTGTGCTATTCAACACTCTAAGAGAAGAGACACCAGGAGGATCTCGAGGGCAGATGCCACCACCATCAGCTTCCAAACAGGTGGAAGCAGGTCAACAGGTGTCTTTTATAAATGCTTGCTAATAAGGAGGAGGAGCCACAGGACACTCATGGGTGCTGACCACTACATTAACTAAAATGCTATCAGTTTTCCATCCCCTTTTTGAATACCATATGTAGGAGATTCCCCCCTTTTACAACTCTTTGATGGAACTGTCCCTGAGAACCATTGAAATTTCTGACTTTGAACAAACTCTTTTCCAGAGAGAAAGCTGGATTTATTTGAATGGTGGAGTATAACCAGACTGCCTCTTGTTTTCCCAGCTACGGACTCCACATGGGGTCTGCAAGATGACCCTCTCACTTATTAACATACTGGATTAACTTGTTGATACAGCAAGGCTGATAACCTTTCTTCCCCCCACTTCAAGACTGTCTCCAGGAGGGCAGAACAACAGATTGACCATAAGTTAAAAACTAGACATTCCATCCATGGTTTAATAAACTTTCCATCCACCATCAGGACTTTCTACAAGAGGTCATAGCCTCAATATCACATCAGTTTGAGAGTCACTTGTTTAATTTTAATTTTCATTTAAAGACTTATCTCTTCTTTGTTATAAACTTTTTCATGTGTTTCATGCATGTATATTTAGCCTTTACATCTTGACTTAATGGTGTGTTTTTTTATGTTCATGTTAGGACTTAATAAGGTCTACAGAACTAACAATTTAAAGAAGGTTTTAAAAGCTACCCACATGCAAATCCAGGCAGGGATGATTCATGCAGCCCACAGGAATCCTGATTGGCTAGAGGGATCCAAGTCTGGCCTCCCAGCAAGCAGCCCGCCTGTTGCAAAAGAGCAACACAGACTCTGTTCTCTCTCTTATGCCTCTTTTAGCCTTCTCTTGTTTTTGGTGTTGCTGCTACTCATGTCTGTGTGAAAAGCGTTGTCTTTTTTCGGCTCCAAAAACAAAGGAAGCCACATGGTCTTAGAACATGGCTGCTCACTGAGGAACTTAAAATGAGGAATTAAGCTTTCAATTTCTGTAACTGAGTTTGAGCCTCTAAGAATGGAAGTTAGATTTTACCACAACTCCAGCTTAGACCACCTTACTTTTGGACATTTTTTAACCTGCATTTTTGGGCTCAACCACCTTTAACCATAACCTCGCCACCATGCCATCGACCCAGAAAGACCACTCAAGGCAACGAACCACCCAAGACAGGCTTCCTCCCGATTCCAGACCCAGGCGCCAATACGGACCAAGATTGTCTCAGCGCTCCAGAATGGATCCGGACCTGAGCCCGGTCTACTGGTCGTAAACTGTGGTTCTAAACCAACCCAGTTTCCTCAGCAAGGAATTACTGGTCTTTAACGATGGTTGGCGAGTTATGAAACTGTTTCAGCTAGAATATTTCTAGAATTACTGCAAATTAATTTGCTATATGCAAAGGCTTTTTCTCTTTGTGTAACCATCATGTGGCTGAAAAAAATGTTCTATTTTGTCTGTAAAACTAGATTATTTTAAAACTTAGATGCAGCTAAAATATGGGATCAAATTCTGTGTTTTGGCAACAGACAAAAAGTAACAAAGTGCTAAAAACGCTTTATAAAGTTGTCTTCTCTGTGTGAACCCAGTAATTGTAGATATCGGGGACTTTTTTAGGAGAATGATTCAGAGCAGCATTAAGTGGCTTAACAACCACACAATAGATTCCTTTGAAAATGGTCAGGTACAAGGATTAGGCTGACAATGAGTGAATAAAAACTGCTAAATTCCACACAAAAAGTTTTGAAAACTCTCAGACATTCTAAAGGGCTACTCATCAAGGCTATTTTCAAAGATTGCAAGAAATCCTTTTGTACTTTTGTGTGTGCAATCCTTTAAACAAGGCATAGTTTTCGGCCTTTTCAGGCACTTACATATTTACATTTTGATTTATTTATTTATTTATTTTTGCATACAATCATGCCTTCTTTTATCTTCTTGTGAATAGAAGATATAATCTTCTTGTGTATGTGTTTCTTTAGATTTTCACTTGTTAGATTGCTGTCTTCACACATGTGTGCATGTCAGTCTGATGACTGCTGGTGGCACATCTGGAACATCTACCAATCTTCATCAATACTAATAATAGATACTTTATTAACCCCTGGAGGGAAATTAAAGTTTCCAGTACAGCCAAAACCAAACACACAGCAGACATATACATATACAGAACACAACACATGGATAGTAAGAGATAAAAAAAAGCCTAGTATCCCTGGTCTGCCCCAGTGGAGGAGGCAGTACAGCAATGCTTTGAAAAAAACATCAACACTTAACCACAATGATCAGACAGTGATGGAAACACAACATATTGTGGGAGGCAGGGGGGTGGGGTCTCTCAGCACCTCCCATACGGTCGCAGCCAATTACAGCGCAGTTTCACCCGAGAGGGTCCGGAAGTGGGGAGACATTAGGACGAACGAGGCGGGGTCAGAGCATCTGTATACAATTATTCCATTAGGTAATAGCATTCTCTTTGGGTTTAGAGTGTTGTTTACCACTCTCAGTCTTTTAGCTGATCTCTCAGAATCCAAAACACCTGAATGATGGTCAATTTTGAGTATCCAAACCAGTACCTCTCCTTTGTTGTTACATCCTGGACAAGTTCAAAACCCCCAGCCAGTCTGCCCAGTGGCTTTCAGCTTGCGGTTCATCACGTTCAGAGCAAGAGTTCAGTGTTCAGCACGGTTACATGTGTCTGCGTCAGTCCAGTCCACAGCAGCTCCAAGATGGGAGTCACCAGAAATCCACTAAATTCCAAACAGTGGGAAACCGGTGGTCATAAGCCGATAGATAATCATCCAGAGACATCACCATAAGACACAGGGCTCTCGATGTCAACCACAGATACCTCCTGTACCCAGCTGGATGTCTCCCTCGGACAAGCGTGGTCCCCATTCGCCGCTCTCCGGGTGAATAAGTTTTGGTCAATTTTGTTGTTCAACCAGCTAACCAGATCCACATGATTCTATCAGGAAGAAGTGCAGAGAGACGCTCTTATTAGAGAATACACATAGACAGACAGGGCAAAGGATCACAGGGACGGGAGGGAAGAAAAAAGCATCTGCCTCGCTCAGAAGCCGGAAGAAGAGACTAGGTGGAATAAATGCAAACAGTATGTCATTAAAATTTTAATCGCATTTTTAAGCAGTTGCCTTCGGGCTCTTGGGTCCCTGGGCCGGCGCTCTGCCCGCCCTGGGCATCCAGCGGGATCCACTATTGCTGACCTAGGCCCGCCGGGGTCCGTTTCACGGCTGCAGGGGGCTCTGGCAGGGACCTTCCTCTCCCATCTCCTTGGTGGACGATGGGCTGGTTCTGGGCTGGGGTGGCTGGGGTCTTTGTTTGGAACTGGCTGTCATGTGTCCGGGTCTTGGGATTTTCCTGGCCGACCTCTTACCTTTTGAATAGAGGGGGTTGCCTGAGCATGTTCATTTTCCTGAGTGCACTTTTCACCTCGTACCTTCTGCATGATGACACAGTCACCAAGATCTCTTTTAGATTATTTAGTAACAGTCAATCTTCCCTATTCCATTTACTCTGCGGGAGCTCATGAGATCCTTTTTGTCCATGAATTTCTGTACAGGTGTGACGAATGGCAAAGTATGGATGGTTAGATTGCATTTTTTTCTTTGTGGTGTGATTCTGTCTCTTCTTTATTTTCTGTTTGTGTTCTCTTTCCTTTTCTCTTGTTTTCTTATTCTTTTTTTTCTGTCCCCACCGGTCGTGTCCAGCAATACATGTAATCTCTGTCGAACTAAGATGTAAATAAAATAAATAAAAAATACAGATTGTCAAGCGGAAATTTATATACAAGTAAATACTTATAGATCCTCTCGACAGAATACATTTGCTCAGCATGATATAGATCCTCATTGTGCCTGCCTTTATACTTCATACAACACAAGTTTAAAAAAGTGAGTCTACAGAAAGCAAGCAGCTAGCAACCAGTGCTAGCTTCTGATAGGACACACCTCTAAATTCAAGGCTAAATAATTTTGAAATTTAGGAGTTAAAAACAAACTCACCTCCCTCAGAGTTGTCATGAAGGTAAACTTGACCTATTAAACCTAAAATGTTTTTTTTTGTGCCAAGCTGTAAACATTTTTATTTCTGCAATGAAATCAGCCTTTTTAAACATGAGAGTCATTAGAGATTTGCCAGCCCCTAGGGGATGAGGGTTAAAATGCAATTATTGCTACTTCCACATTGATCTCATTTTTACCTTAGCCTCAGCCTTAGCCTTAGCCCCCGCTTGGTCCTGTCTCAACCTTTTAATTGTGTTTCCTGTTTTGACCATAAGCTTGAGATCGCTATTAAAATTTAATCTGAGTTCTCTGGTCACTGTCTACTGCAGATAACATGACTGTACAAAATAACTTCATAAAACTCCACTTAAGCAAATCAGTTTAACCCCTTTAAAATATGTGGCGAACCAGCACATGAAACAATAACGCACAGCTGTGCATTCAGCGTAGTAACACCCATAACAGTCAATACTGTACAGAGAGGATAGATGATTTCATTCCTATACTGTAGAGACATGGCATTTCATCGTACCATAGCAATAAACTAACAGTTATATATTTATTTAAAAAACAATCAGTCAAATTTTGACAACAGTAAGGGGATGTGTTTCCTGATAATATTTCTCTGTGAAGATAGCGGAAATGAAAGGCAGAAGGGAATAAATAGAATCAAAAAGCAATAACCTGACCCCATAATAGAGCCTGAGAGGGCACCAAAACAAATACAGACATACCCATGTTTCCACTGACAGCCTGACAAATTAATATCACGCAAAACAGACATCTGTGATTAACTCTTTCGCTGCAAAATTTGCAGCATCTGCCAAAGAATATGACAAAACAAGTATCATGTGTTTTGATGTCAATATACAGTGATTTCTGTCAATATTTTACAGCTTTTGGATGGTGCTCGGAGATGAGATGTCTGTAGTAGATTTTACTCATGTTTTTGTGTCTTTTTAAAGGATCAAAAGTAGAATCAGTAAATAAATACATATCCATTCATTATCTGTACCGCATATTCCAATGAAGGGTCGCCAATAGCTGGAGCCTATCCAAGGAATTGTTGGGCAAGAGGCAGGGTACACCCTGGACAGGCCACCAGTCCATCATAGAGAGACAATTAACCAGGCACAGACACATCCACTCCAGAGGATAAATTGTGAATGACCAGAATGACCTAGCAAGCCTAATGTAAACATCCATGTTTTGGGGTGGTGGGAGAAAGTAGGAGTACCTGGAGAAAACCCAAACTAAAACAGAGTAGACATGAAAACTCATGAACTCAGAGTGAACAGGAAAACTCCATATAGAAAGGCCAATGAAATGAAATGAAAATGAAATTAAAAATTAAAAATACTTTATGTATCCCTTTTTCAGGGAAATTCAAAAATCAATGCATTTCCTCTCTAGTTATTCAGAGGATATTTCCAATGTCATTTCCAAGTACCACACTTTTGCTTTATACACTAACATCAACCTTATTACATCACAAGAAAGGAATACATACATAACTGAATACATGAAGAAAAAGATAGATGTGGAATGCTGAATGTATCCTCATTCCAGCTCCACTGTCTTTTGTCCTGCACCTTGTGTGTGAGTTACAGTCTGGAAGCATTGTCCTAACAGATGGAGAAAAAGTGAAGGAGAGAGACAGACAGAAAAGAAGGGAGGGAGTGAAGAGAGGCCTGTAGAGTTAATTCTCTTCAACCGATCCTGTTCCCGTTCTGTCAGGGAGCGCTTCTTCTATCCAAAACCCTCTCCCTGGACTTTGCATTCGCTCCCAGGCATGGCAATGAGCCGCATGAGCAGCACACACACACACTTTAAGGATGACAGAGATGAGTTTATGAAAAGACTGAAGGAGAGGTAGAGGTTGGATATAGAACAAGAAATGCCGAGAAGGTGCAAGAGGGAAAGAAAGAATCAGAGGGGCGGGCGAGGTGGGATGATTTGTGCGAGACAGCAGAGTTAGCCGAGTGTGTCAGGAAGGAGGAAACATGGGTAGAATGACTAAAGTGATCTAGAAAAGAAAATGAGTGACAGTGAGGTGAAAAAGGCAAACCCAAACAGAATGAAAGAAAACAAGGAAAGGATAAACAACATCATGAGAGTTGAATAGAGGAGGATGAATGAATGTGGAGAAAAACATAGCAAAGAGATTTGGCCAAGCTACTCTGCTGCATAATGTTCTACACAAATAAAGCTATTTATTCCACTCATGGATGAGCAAAATGTGGTGCATATGTGGATTTATTTGTTTTCCACATTTTTGTGAAGCGTTCTGTGCTACATTTAGTGGGTTAACAGATATAAAATACATGTATTTAACCATTACATTAATTGAACTAAGTCCCATCCATCCATTACTGTACTGCTTATTCCAATGAAAGGTCACATGCAGCTGGAGCCTATCCCAGCAATCAACAGACGAGTGGCAGTGTACACCCTAGACATGTCGCTAGTCCATCATAGGGACACAGAAAGACAGTCAGTCTCACACACATTCACTCCTAATGACAACAATCATGTCTTTGGACGGCAACCCCGACACCACTGTGCAGCCCTGAAGGCAAATACCAAGCAAGGCTATTGCTTGGTATTAGGAACTGTGACATGCTGATAAATAGCAGCTAGTTCACCTAAACTATCAATTTTAATCACTAAAATAAATTTCATTGTCCCATTGAGGGGAATTTTCAGCCTTTTGTCCAAATGTGACAATTATCTTTAAATAGCACTAATATTGTATGACAGATTACGCAGCTCGTGCTTCAAAGTGAGAGTGACACATAATGATAACATACACTTGATAAGGTTTATATTACATAGAAGCCCATTGAGATACATCTAAATATCAAGTTTTTAGTAGAGCAGATAAAAGTTAGGTAACAACATGTTTGCACTGGTACTTTTTAATGAATTGGCATTGCATAAGCTGTTTTAATAGTATGTAATTTTCCTCCTGTATCTTTATAAAAACCATTTCAGAAAACTGCAGGTTGGTTGTAATAATGTCCTTTTATTCATTTATTTTCATATTACATCAACCATACTTGGTTTGACAACAAAAAACATTTTGCTTGCCAAAAGTAAACAAAATAAATGCTGTTTTTACACATGAACACCCGAGAATGTCTGGAGAATACGGTGTGAACTAGGTGTGTCTGCATTTGCCCATTTACACATGCACTTCTCAGCAGGTGAACAGCTCTTGTGCTGATTGTTTTCCAAGATAGCCTTGAAAAAGTGTTTACCAAAATGTGTCACTTTTCCTATTTCAATTAATTTACTAAATGCATTTATAGAAAAAAATACAAAATAACCCTTAAATGATAGAACAAAAAATCTTTAACTATATAATCAGAAGCTGACGCTGACAAACAGACTAAACTTAGTTTTGTCCTTTTTGCTGCACTATTTACTTTTTCTCAGCACTTACACAGAACATTTTGGAAAAAGACATATTTCCTAATTTTTTGTCTTTTTCTTTTTACAGAAAAAGACACGTCTCTTTATGACAACCAGAATCGCAGGGGTCTGTTAAAAGTTAATGCAAGAATATTTCAATTAAAAAAAATGCAACCGTGAGGCAAGTTTAAAACCAACCATTAATCAAAATGTTGTACATGACAAATATAAAACAGCCAAACAACACTGACACAACTCACACTAATACATGTACAAAAAACTCACATTAATATATGTACAAAAAACTGATATGTTGGACGTTAAGTAGAGAAAAATTAGTCTTTAAAGAAATTTGGAAGGAGACAGTGACAAAACCTGTGGTGTGTTGATCTGCAGTGTTGGTGCTACAACTGTAAAGGCCTGCTCCTCCCTGAGCTTCAGCCACATCCTCTCAACAACCAAAAGCAACTCGTCAGCTGGCATCAAAGACTGTAAGGAGAAGTAAAATCTGATAGGAATTCCTGATCAATTCTCTCCTCACAGGCTTAGCGAGAATTAGAAACACCCTACACAAGCTTCTCAGCTCCTGAACACATTGACACTGAATAGGTATTTAATACAGCATAAGAAATGAACCATTAATTAACCATATTTTGGCTCTTTAACAAAATGTACAATAATAATAATAATAATAATTATTATTATTATTATTATTAATAATAATAATAACAGACTTATGGACTAAACATTGTTCAATGAAAGCACCTGCAAATAATTATTTTCAAAGCTTTACAAATATCGCTTTTATTTTGCAAAAAAAGATAAAGGAAATGCAACTAGTTTGGTCCTACGTATGTAGGTATTTACAATTTCTTGTAAAAAGCTCAATGTAAATACCCTAAATCAATGTAATTATCACACACAAATGACACCAATACCTGAATACCAATGATGGGTTGTGTTACCACCTGGCTCGGCTAGGAAAAGAGGATGTAACATTAAACTCAAGAACATGTCCTGATGTAAGGTGGAGTTGAAAGGAATGCATTGTCCTCAGTATCAAGTGGAATACAAACAAACGGGAGGGATGGACTGCTGGTCCGACTCAAATTTAGTGAAAGAAACAAAAATAGAAGGGACTATTTGGAAACACACAAACTAAAAAACTGAGTCAAATCAAATGAAACAAAACCTAATGCACTGCATACAAAACAAACTCACAACAGGGAGTAGCACAAATTAACTTATACTCAAACAACAAAGAACTACTGAGTGATCAGATGCATACTGAATCTAATGAACCTTGCCCAATCTCTGAACAACGATTGTCAATTAGTTACAATTTACTGAGTCAAGCAAAACCATTTTGGAGAGGCTGAATAAACTCCAAGAGCTCACACACAATTCAACACTAAACAGTCACGATCAAACTAACAGCCTTTAAGAGGGCAAACTATCTAGCAAATGAACACAATCACTACTGAACCAGGGAATGTTTCACCCTTGATCCTTGGAAATAGACAGCCGATACAATAGGTTGAGAGGGCAATGAATTAGGGAGCAGGTGAGGAAGGTGTGGTGGAGTGCAGCCGATCCCATCCAGTCAATGGTACATGCCAATTTACTTTGGGAATCAAAGGGAACAATTAGAATAACAGGTTTCAGTTAAAACATCTTGCCAAAAACTGGTGATAATAGCTGATCGTGCTGCATATATTTTCTATTCACTGTCACAATTCAGGCAAAGTCATTTGGCTACTTTTTGCCATTTGGCAAAGAAGAAAAAAATATGATTATGGGGTGGTAGGTATGCATTTTCTTACACAGGTGACTTAATTTTCAATGTTTTAGCTTCACAAAACAGGCTTTATCCTGCTGTGTCTATGAACTGCATAATAGGCTTATTTTAACACTGGTGAGTTTGCTTAGACTGGAGTAGTCATTGATGTGAATACTGATTTCAGACACACTGCTGAGTTCCTCTTTATAAAACAAACAAGCAGAAAGAATATATGTTCATGGCTGCTCTTGTGACTTAAATTTAAAGAAAAAGATGGTTTCAGGTTATAATATGCTCTCCAAAGCAGTACACTTTTTAGCACCTTTCACTCTCCTTAGAAGACGACACTTCAGTTCATTCCAGACGATCATGCCTTTCCCAGTGCTTCCTCTATTATGTTATGGAAGAGTATTATGGAAAGTGCATGTGTGACATGATCATTTTGCAGCCATAGCTTGTGCATTAGCAGGCATATAAATCACAAATTGCAAACCCAGGGAAAACATTTATGGAAATGTTAAGTAATTTACACATCATAATAAAAATTAAACACCTTTCCAAACCCTTCTCCAGTCTTTAATTTTCTCATGGCAAGGCCCGATTACACCTATTTTCTTCTAACAATGAAACTCATCTGACACTGTAGTAAAAAACCCATACCAGCTGCACTGTCTGACTTAATCTAATTTTAGAAGGTTTCTGATTTAGTTTAGAATATGCAAACTGACTGACTGTAGATATAACAGCATCAGGTCTTTAACAGTATAATCTCACTGAAGACTAGCTGTCACTGCGAAACTATTCTTAAACTGTAACTCTGCCTACTCAAAATTGATTTTACCTTTAAATTAAAAAACAATGTGTTTATGGTAGGGTGCGGGTAGGTGGTGGACCCAAATGCAGGCGAGGAGGAGAAGC
This sequence comes from Pseudomugil tenellus, assembly GCA_037177515.1. NCBI lineage: Eukaryota > Metazoa > Chordata > Actinopteri > Atheriniformes > Pseudomugilidae > Pseudomugil > Pseudomugil tenellus. The sequence continues at coordinate 11,800,077 of JBAMHX010000006.1, read as the reverse complement.
ACTAGGCAGCCATGATGAAGATAAACAGGTTTTATTAAACAATGGAACACTGGACTGACAGACTACGAATTTACTTATGTAATGATCCCGCAACTAAACAGACACACCAAGTGACTTAAATACATATGAAACAAGGGACAGGAAACAATAGGGACAGGTGAACACAATTACCAAAATCAACCCCAGGTGAGACTTATAAACAAATACATGAAGCTGAAAAGAAACACAAAGCAAACAGGAAACGAGGAAGTCTACAAAACAAAACTAACAAAACCCATAAACCACAACAGTTAAAAAGCATTAGCCATTCTTCTGGAATAAGTTATTCTACAGCCTACGATGCAAGCTTAGGGAGCTTTTTTAAGCTAAATCCAAATGTTAGATTGCCAACAATGCTAGCTAATAATATTGTTATTAAGCTAGTAGCATATATTCACATCACAACACAATTAATGTTAGTACTCTACTTTTTGCCAATCAACGATGAAGAGCGAAGTACATAAACATGGTGTATTCATAGTAAACAAATTGAAGCTATGAAAAAAATAATGTTTATACCCTCATTACTCACCATAGACATGAGTGTAATGTATAAAAATTATGTAGTATGTTTACCAGCTTGCTATAACTTGTAAAATGCAGCCTGGTCTGTCTAATAATACTAATACGGGTGGGGTTTTTTCAGGGTTCCAATGTACAGTTAGATTTCATTGCATGTTTTAAGTCACGGTGGAAGCTGTACTTTCTTATCAAAGTTAAAAATTGTCAGCACTGAAGTTTCCAAGCTGAAAATAGGGAATTCTTCCTTTTTCTCCACAGCTAAAAATATACGAACAAAACAAGAGTGACAACAAAACACATCAAAGTGATTTTTACATGTATTATTAATGACTTTCATTTCAATTGAAAGACAAAAATATTTTTTGAGACACACGACCAGGTGGGTGCAGTTGTAGGACATTCTGCATATTTGACAGACAGTTGAGCCATCAGGGGGTCAGAGCAAAGCAGGACACATGCTTGAGGAATTGTAACCTGTAACTGCAGGCTATCCATTTGACTGGATTTGCAGGTTACAATGAAGAGCTCAGATTGGCATTTTATTCATTATTCTTATTTGACATTTTTGATTGTTGTGGAAAGGTCTGGAATTTTATTATTTCAGTGGCAAGTCCCTTTGGTGTTTATAGGAGAAATATCATGGTAGGGACTCCATCAAATATATGTATTTGGTTTCATATTAACTGTATGAAAATATGTTTTTGATTATATACCTCAAATATATATACAGTATATCATGAGGAAAACTGCAGAGAATGCTTATTTCTAGTAGGACAGACTGATAATAGTTTTTATACTGGGATCACTTAAACCCCAGCATTCAATATTCACCAAAAATAACAGACATTCAAGCTCTCAGCTTGTAGATCAGGCAAGTAAATGATTTGAATGCATAAATAAATAATAAAAGTAATATAACAGCTGCTCAAAAATTAAATCTGTGGTAAATGTTAAACTTATGAAAAATAATGAGCAATGTTAGACAGACAGACAGAAAATAAATCGATACAGACAGACAGACAGACAGATAGATAAAGGGCTGGGGTTTATCAAATTAAATCAAAAGTTATTTGGGGGTATAATAATGTTTGTTAGGTGAACTCGTGCATGCGTGTATGGGTAGGTGCTAGTTGGCAGCAGTAACCAAGGAAACGTGGCTGTGAGCATTAGTTCCCAGAAAAAAATGACTATTGCTTCATTATTTCCATTTTGTATCTAAGAATTGTGGTTGTATTGTGGACAGCTGTGAGAGAATAAAGATGGTTTCACAAAGGCAGCAGAGGAAGCCCAAGTAATCAACTTCACTTCAAAAAACAAGTCCAAAGACCCATGACTGACATTTATAAGCAACTTCACAGAACAAACAAACCCAAAAAGCAGACTTAGCAACCATATTGTGCTGCATCACCACTGTAACAATAGCAAACCCACAGCTGCTGGATAAAAATGATTATTTTGGTTGTAAAGACATACACAACAAAGAGTAGCAGTTCCTGTTACTTTATTTAAAGAGTAATGTGTCATAGCATTAGTTATTGACAAAAGCAACAGCGTTATAGTAACGCACTTTACTGCACATCACGGAATATTATATGTTGAGAGTTTATTGTCATATCCTTTCACAAATTAATCAAATGCTTTTCTCTTACTCTTACCACTTTCCACAAATATGTTCACTTTCAGATGAACTTGCTGCTGCCAGTGTTAGATTCAACTCCTGTTTAGCCCAGTGACATTTTGTGCAACCAACTGGCAGCCTCATGAAAAAGTAAAGCCTATGCAGAAATAGCCAAAAAATTGCAGTTCACCCCTGTTCACCCCTAATCACTTTACGTTTACTCTTCAGAAGCCTACTAGGAGGCTCTGACCATCTTTATAAAGCCTATGGTCGCAACGCACTGTGTTGGTAATTCAGTGGTTCATAGAAGGCATACTCAAATCTGCCACTGCTCATGAAACTGTACATGACAGGAAAATTGCATAGAGGAAAAGAAATGTGTCTATCGGCATCACGGCCACAATCACCTTGAATCATAATTTTTCAAAGGGTAGACAGCCAAAGAGAAGGGGCTGACCACCATGAAATTCTGGTCCTGGTTATAGGGTTTAGAAAAAGTTAAAAAATGTGATAAATTTCTTCTTTAAGATGTTAATGTGGTGTGTGGACTTTTAAAGGCACTCAAAATTTACCATTAATACAATGTTATAATGAAAAATTATACTTCCAGAGCAGAGATTACACAGATGTAACATTATCAGGCCACATTGCCACTTGCAGCACAAAAGAGCTTGGAAGTGCACCTCCAAATAGTTTGGAATTATTACATCCCCAAATGCAGAGTGTCTGGGATATAATGGTTTCATCACAACTGACTCCGCCATCACCGCCACTGTTATCACACTCCTTCATGTGAGCACGGTAACTGAAACAGTTTTTAAAATTGGAATTTTATACTCTGTGTTCCTGTTTATGTCCCGAAAACATGTATTTTAAAGATTTTGGGATTTATGGTTTCCTCACAAGGTGGTGCTTTATACACAAAAAATAACATTTTTGTCTATATCTCTGGAACTATTTAAAATTGGATTTTGATATTCAGTATACCTGTTTAGGTCCCCAAGAGGATGGTCTATATAGAATTTCATGTTTATTGGATTTATGGTTTTCCTACCAGGTAGCCCTTTATGCAAGAACAATCTGTTTTTATGTCTGGAACTATTTGTCTAATTTACCTTAAATCAAGTGAACGATCTGTATCAGATTTCATGACTACCCCACCAGATTGCACTTTATTCACAAAAAACAGATTTTTGAAAATATATTTGGGGCTATTTTTCTCATTGACCTCAAATCAAGTGCAAATAAACCTCAAGATGGATCCTGTCTAGATGTCATACCAGGCAGGTTCAAAGTTTCCACAGCAGGTGGAGGTTTGTAACTGAACATGTACGACTTTTTGTTATTGTATTGTGACTATTCGAGGATTGGGGAATGGGAGGATTGAGGGCGTTTGAGTATATACACCTAGCTGTTTCTTCCGATGGCATAGGCCTTGTTTCAAACTGTCAATAGACATAAAATGTGCTGCAAAGCGGAGGTTATGTCTTATTTACTTGAAATGATTTTTCTTTCTCTGGGGGGGGGGGGCTGTCTACCCTTTGAAAATTAAGTAATCGACAAAATCGATATATCAGACATACCAATACATTTACTATCTGTAATATAGATTTAATATTTCATTTTTCTCCATACATGTATTACCAAGCCTGTGGTCTTGTGTAAAAATCTAAAAAAATCTTCAGGCAGAAATATATTAATCTATCAAGGTTTAATCATTTATCCTGAACAGCTGTTTTCCAAATGGCTGGCAAGTGCTGCCATATCCTCAGCTTTCCAACCGCCTGCTTTAGTAGCACTTAACCAGTTAGCTGAAAATAGGCTATATGTCACCAGGTGTGTTGCACCATGCATTTTGTTAATGAGCTCTTATTCACTGGAAGCGTTCCCAATTCACCAAGGTCCTACTGCTTCAAACATCTGAAGGAGACAAGAGAAAACTGACAGGAGTATGGAGATCAGGTTAGTGGACACTGATAACGACAATGTATACAATTTTTAAACAATTGCATTCACATAATTGGATAGATAAGGAATATCAGAGAATAAGAGTGAATGATTGGCTTCAAAGAAAAAAAAGTCAGCCTATGTCATAACAGAAAAGAAAATATGAATGGCACCTAATTTACAGCGTGCTCCCCATCTATACTCCAGATTTATGAACTTGTCAAGGGTTTGTGATATCCATTTCTCTTCCTAACCCCTTTTCTTTAGCTGATTAATCTCTCTCTTTGCACTGGTGTTGGGCTGGTTTCAGAAAGATTTTTTTCTCCTTGTCCTTGATGGCAGCCATAAAGAATGTAGTTTGATATTGCAACGCTTGTCACTCACATAGTCAAAGAGGTGTGTGTATGTATATGTGCTTAGAACTGTGACAGATCAAATGGGCATGAATTGCCATTTAGACAGCCAGTGTTTGCACAGGCATGCACAAGTGTACTTATACGTGTGTGTGTGTGTGTGTGTGTGTGTGTGTATCAAGGTGGTGCCATACAGCAGTAGGGAGGTGGATTCAGCTGCAGTATCTGTGACAGATGAAGTTGAAGAGTGGAAGAGGGGAACATATTTGCCTGGGGAGCTGATAAACCTGCTAGGGTGAGTGGGTCCAAGAGAAGCATGCTGGTGGTAGTGACACATGATATTATTTCATTTAGGTTTTGCATAGTTTAATTTGATATGTAAGCAGTAAAGAAGCTACAGATTCAATACACTTAGCGGTTATCTATCCCATGATGGCTTTTTGTTTTGTCATGCTTGTTTGTCAGTCAACCCAAAGCAAATTGTTGGTGCAGGGGACAAGAGATGGGACACCCAAAATGTGCTGTGCAATGTTTCTGAACCAAGCACAAAGGTTTCCTTTACTATAACTTATTTATTATCTAAAAGAAAAATGTAAGAAATGCACAGCAGATGCATTTGAAATAAAATAGTGGTATCTAATTGAAGCTTACAAGCTTTATTGTGACACCTACAGTAATATTATTATACCTTAAGAGTCACCACTCTGGTACTTTGCATGTGCATTTGCATTTGGAGAGTATATTGTGTTGTACTGCACACTGAATTGTGTGATATCCTCTTAGATCTTGGTTACTCATTCCAGTACAGTGAGAGTTGCAAACCAGCAGGTTTTCCATGTATCTCTGCTCCAACACATCTGACTCAAATGAATGTATCACTGAAACCTGATAAGTTGTAACAGCCATTTATGTCTATGCAGGCATGCTGAAGCTGGGATGCATTGGATTGTGGGACTTGAAAGAGGAACCCTGTCTGATGTTAAACCAAGTATCCTCCTGTACAATATTGATAGCAACAACAACGCCGCTGTGACAGGGAATTTAAAAAAAAAAGTTTTATAAGCAATGTTTTCCACAAAGGCGCGCTCAAGAATGATATTATAACAGCCTTTTGTCAATCTTCTGCATTCATTATGTGCGCATTTCCATAGACTTTCAAAGAGCTTGCAGATGTGTACCCAGCTGTTGTAAATGAGGCAGTACCACCAAAAGCCATGGTGGCAGCCTTGCACAATATTGCTCAAATGTTACCACAAAAAGGAAGAGAGAAGAAGCAAAATAGTATTCAGTGGCATTAGAGACCTCTGCTGTGTCATGCTCAGCCACCTGTCATATTTTTTTTCTATTTAATGTGCATTGACAAGCTTTCTGTTGTTTCAAATAATATTAACTCGGAAATCAATGCTGAACTTTCTGATGTTTTCTAGTGGATGTATTTCACCAATATAAAGCATAGATGGAGAGGATGACAGTGTTAGAAATGAACATAATTATTTAAATATGTAAACAAGGTCTATGCTGTCTGAAGCTACGGCTACGGGTATATCCCCAAACACCTCCAATTTTCCTTTTCCCCAATTCTCCCCAATTGTCACAATACAATAATGTAAAGGCACATGAATTAAGTCCCAAAGCTCCACCTGGGGTTGAAACTTGGTAGGGCATCAGGACAGAATACATCCTGAGGTCATGACCTTTAATTTGCACTTAAATTGAATTCAATGAGACAAATGGTTCAAGAGATATAGCCAAAAATATGATTCTTCGTGCATAAAGCACCAACTTGTTGGGAAACCATGATTTCAGAAATAGTGAAATTTGATACAGGTTGTCATAGGTCATGACCTTTCAATTGTACTTGATTTAAGGTCAAGGAGACTAATAGTTCATGAGATATGGTAAAAAATCTGATTTTTAGTACATAAAGCGCCGCCTTGTATCCCCGACACTCCACGTTCATGGATATAATAAATTTTAAAATTGAGCAAATATGGGAAATTCAAAAATAACTTAAATCTAATAAACATGAAATTTGATGTTCTAAATCTAGTACATACGATTTTCCCATAGTCCTATAACATATTTAAATCTCATTAAGTAGCTGTGCTGTTTGAAACAAAAGAGACAGTTTTGCTTCCCAAACCCTACAACATTTGCCACTACTTATTCACACTGATTGATAAAACTTTTTTGTCTGTGTGACAATAACAAGATAAATTTGTCTTTGATATGTCTCCATCACTTAAAAAAAACATCTTAAAGATATTCACAGGGGCAATATAAAATAAAATAAATACCACTCTCACACTAACCAAATAAACAGTGCAGCATATTTTGTATATATTTAAACAGTTCTTAAAACTTTTTGCTGCTAATGGTTTTGCTTCACAAACTGAACTATCTATATGGCTGGAAAATCTGTTTTGTTAAATAGCATTATAATAATAGCTCTCATAATAAAACAATTTACTAAGGTTTTAACTTCATTTTCCACAGTAGTATGTATTTGGGCTATTACCATTGGCTCCACGTCGTGCCTTGAGCTGTGAAAAACTGCAAATTGTGTGCAATGGGTAAAAAATCTCATTGTCAAACACAAATAAGCAGCAGTGAACTAAAATGAGTAAACCTGAGCTTGAGAAATTTACATTCCATCCTGACTATCAGAATGACAGTATGAGCTGAGTTGCAAACCTCTGTGTCTGAAAGAGGGTAATTTGTATTCAAAAACACCAGCAACAATGTCTACAAGTGCTCATTAGAAACAAGGTGAATATTGGGCTGTGACATTGTAAAGATCTCTTATGTGTAATTTTATACTTTACATATTTGAACAGAGGCTTTAGATTTTTTGCTGTTGTGTATGTAACTGTATTTGCAATACTTATATGCCATTGCTTTACTTAGCAATTAATACATTATGCTCATACATAATCAATAATTATTAAAAACAAAAAGCTAAGAATATATTCCACTTTTCTCCAGCATTATTTGGCTCGTAACTCATCTACCAGCCTTTGTTTTGGATGTTGTACACACAACACTGTATCATCCGCCTGGAACCATGTTCTGGAAGACGCCCACCGCCTCGCCAACACCTCGTTCTCAATCACTAACAAGAGGCCCTTCACCCACAGTGCAACTGCACATTGCTCATTCATCCTAATGAACCAGGATACAAACACAGTCTTGCTCAAAATGCGGAAAAAAAGCATGCTTGGTGCACCCAGATTCCCAATCCTGCCCATGTGCACAGGCACACACTGCATTAGTAAAGCCCTGATTTTACAAAAATGAAAATCATAGAAATGTTCTTTCTTTCTTTTGTGGTGCAAATTTGTGCTTAACACCATTTATAGTAAAAAAAAATAATAATAAAAAGCTGACAGGTTTTATTTCTTCTTTGTCTCAACCCAACACTTGCACATTATGACAGATTCTGGCATTTTTATTTTGGTAGAAATAATTAAGTTGGGTTTATTTCTGTAATTACACAATTCATGGAGATTTTTATGGCTCTTGGTTTGTATGGAATCATATTGTTAGGAAAAGTGCAAAGAATTTCACATAAATCAAATTATATTGGAATGTCAAAAATGCATCTTGTTTTGGTGGTTAATACATCAAGGTCCACTTATGCAATAATTTCATTTTCTGTCACATCTCTAACCAATGTGCATTGCTTTTGTGTCTCTGCGTCTATGCCATCTGACCTCTTTTTGCCCTAACAAGAAGTGGTGCCAGACCACACAAACAGTCTCATTCTCTGATCACTGACCCCGTGTTGAACATGTCTCTTTAAAGCCCCTCAAGACACTGAAGATGCAATCACGTATGACCCTCAGATTAAAACCTAAGGCAGCTGTCAGATGAGTCATGCCTACTGTTTGTGGATTTCCATTCATACTGCCGCTCCCCGAATGATCCTTGCAAACAAGGTCCTTGCATGCATATGTCCACAGATACTTGCAATCCCCTTTCCATGGCTGTGGGGGACATGTCACAAGTATTTAGTCTGAGGAATGAGCAGGGTGGGACAAACAGATTGGCAAAATATGAAAATTGGATGACAATTAATGGCTAGGTGCTTTTAAGGGCAGAGGATAATGATTGTGTGTGCATGAAGGCCTCGCTCTCTCCCTATCATTAATATTCAGTGTTTGAAAAGGCACCTGCCACCATATTCTCACCAATCTGCAGGCTTCTTATGTCGTCTGTGCACAAAATTGTTAAATAGAGAAGCTGATGAGGTGGAATGTCAAAGCATATTGCAAATGACAGGCCCCGACTTGAGGAGAGAGAAATCCCCATTTTGTTGCCTTTTTTTATTTTTTTTGGTTCACTTTTTTCTGTTGAATGGCAGAAACTGATGTGACAATAGCATCTAAAATTGCAGCACATTTTTTAAGCTAGGAGAGGAGGAAGAGGAGGGGGAGAGAAATGTTACAGAGGACTGTGCCATGGCAGAAGATGGGGAAAGGAGAATATATGTTCAACTTGGCATGTCTGTCAGTTTTGTGTTTCAGTGTCATTTGAGCACATGTGAAAAGATAGTTGCTGGGATTCATCTCCTGAGCAACAGATAAAAGGAATGAAGAGATATAGTGGCTTGCAGCAGAGCGATGAACGGGAGGAAGATTAGAGCGTGACGAGTAGCATGAAGCACATCGTGCACCACATCTTCAAATCATCTTCAAGGCTGTGCATCTCCTTCAGAAAAAAGTTGTTTTTGGATTTCTGCGTGCATTGTGTCATGTAAATTCTACATGGCAGTGTTGCTGTTGTGAAGGTGGCACAATTCAGCTTGGAGACTGTGAGGCCTTTTTGTTTAGTGATCTTGTTTTCTACCACCGATCTCCCATTCACTATCTCCTTATGTGGCATTAAGAGGTGCTTTGTCACTCTTTCATTCCTTATAAATATACAATTTACTTATTGGCCTTTTGCTTTGCTTATATCCCGCATGTCCTCGAATGCATCCTTTCAGAGCCAAAACATATTTACTCCACCTAATACCCAAGCAACTTAGTCATCAGAGCAAAACTACAGTATTTCCTTCTATGGAAAAGGAAACATGATATGCAGTCAAACGGATGCAAAACCTTTGAAAAGATGGAATAAAAGAAACTTGGCTAAAACAGATTTCCACAGACTGGTTTGAACCAAATGGACTGGACTGTAGTCATATCACTTTTTGTAATTCAGCATATCAAGCAATTGTATGCAGAAATACCCCAAAAGCTACAGATTTTCTACTGTGCAATGGGTACAAAATCCAAAACAGATAATTTTATTCTTTTCCAGTTAAATATGTGTTTTGCAGCGCTGATTTTCTTGAGTTTGTACAAATTTGTCCTGTTTTTTCTTCATTAGCCTTTGCCTACTCAAACCCAAATGTGAATTAGAAAGTTTAATAGCAACCTAGCCTTTTTTGTATAAACTGTAGATTAAGTACCACCACCAATATTTGGGAGTCAGGAGGCTGTAGTTTAAGAAGTTAATTCTTCAGTTTATTTTTATGTCTTTACTTTACTTGGCTTTGCTTTGCTATTGTCACATCAGTTTCTCCCATTTGCTCCAGGTCTACTTTACTGTAAGTCCTGTTGTTCTCATTCCTTGTTTAGTTACATTTTAGCGACAATTTTCTCAAAGTAACTTTGTGAGTAAAGATACTGTGGTTTGACATGAAGTAAAACCATTGAAATCCTGCATGTTCTTTAAAGTCTCCGTAGGTAATGATGTGTAGCTTATTTGCATTGGAAATGTACAGCATTTCAGAGTCACTTCCCAAGAGGTGTTGAGATAATCTGACTTTGTGGTTCCTGTAAAATAACACTGTTTTACTCTGCTGCCTGGGCTGCATCTCTGTGATAGAAGATCATGTTCACAGAAAGTTCAGCTATTCCCCATCCAATTGGCTCTGATTTCCTTCTCACCTTTCTTTCTTAAATAATAGGCCTCTGGGCTCTATTGCTGGTCACGGACATTGTGAAGCCATAAGACAAGACAGTAACCAATATTAATGGGAGACCCTGCTTGGACTGTCTCCTGGCTGACCGCTTAACGGTCTAGAGAGCACAGGCACAGAGTAAAAGACTGCTAATGGGAATTGGACAAGGTAAAGCTCACATCTTACCATTCAATTATAGACCATAAGATGCTATAGACAGATCGCTGTGGATAGATAGCAGGAATATATTTCCTTATTCCGAATGATGTATTGCAACATGAAATGGTTTAGTCATTACAAACGTGCAATTTTGTCAGTTGACTTCCTTTAATAAGTCTCGGCATTTGCTTGATAGTTATAAACGGCAATCCCTGTGCAGCATGATTTCATTTCTTCAGCCAGATTTTGTAGCTTTTAAACTTTCGCAACCTAAGGGCAAAAAGTGGTAAAGTGCTTCTACTTCGTCTTATCAGCAGCTGAAATAAAGCCTTGGAGGGGGCACCTGTATCAAATCCCTCATGCTTGTCACCATCAAGCCTCTCATCAAGCTTTGCGCTCTAGTCTGCCTCTTCCCTTCCCTTGTGACAGCATTTTGTTTGGCTGACGAGAAACACAGAGGAACATATTGAAAGGAGGGAAGAGACATATCTCCTGGCTAATAATTCGACAGAGGAGACAACACTCATTCATCTGTGCACCGGTACTAGCAGGTTGACTTTTCTGACTGAAGAGATAGAGTAATTGCAAAGCTCTTGCAACTGATGAATGCAGCTGAGACTGTAGTGCCGAAAGCATCCCAACTCCGATTTTTTAAAGAGCGGAAGAAGATGAAAAGAGGAAATGCACACAAAGGAGCATTTATGTAACAACACAAGGAGTATGTATCAAACAAGCTGTGTTCCACTTAGAATAGCTCCAAAGCTGAGCAAGTGGAATCAAAAGGCACCAGCAATTTTGGCCTCTTGAGAGAGGGGAGCTCTGAGCAAACAAATATGCAAGGTTTTCAGTCATGTCTCTTCAGATTCACACATCTTTTTCTAATGTTTGCCATTCATTACAGTAAGTTAAAGCACATTCATTTTGTTTATCCTCCGACATACTGTATATATAATCAAAGGATGACGGTTGATGGAATTTATCAAAAGGTGGAAAGGTTTGCCACTAGATGTTCACATATTTTTTTACATTTAATTACAAAACTATAGAAATGACTTTTCTTTGTCTATGACACTCCTTCAGTGTCCTCTCATTCTGCTTTATCTCCCGCCTCCCAACCTTTATTTTTCTTCTCCCCTCTCTCAATTTCCTGTCTCATTGTTTTTGTCTATTGGCCTCAACCATAACCCAACCCCCTCCCATCTCAAAACTTTTGACACTTCATTTGCAAGACTGTCCGGCAGTCGTTGGGGGTGGGTGTGGTATATGTGAAGTAATCTCACTTGCTTGGTTCTATCAATCCTCTTTTTCACCCGGGTTTTTGAACACCTCAATCAAACCTCCCCTCAAGGTTGCCTTTGTTGCACGCTTGGCAGATTAAGTCCCCCGTCCATGTGCAGTGTGTGCTTTGAACTGGGGAGACATCACCCATAGAAATATACGGCAGTGTGGGAGAGAGACAAAAGGGAAAGAGAGAAGGAGGCAGAGAGATAGGAGATGTATGGTTTGTGGTGATTACATAGGTCTTAGCTGAGATAAACCTCAGCAATCATAAAAGCTTAATTGACTGCGTTATTTTAATTCTCAGTGCCTCAAGAAAAGGTCTCCATATCTAGGCAGTACACTAATGTATATTCCCCATTCAGTCTTGCACTTTATGATTTACATCCTGCTGTGGTTTAAACCCACATTCTATATGCTATAATCAACACTTTAGAGATTTCTAACTACTTCATACAAACCCAGCGCTGTCAGTGGAAGGCTTCGCTGTATGATGTCGATGATAGCATCAGGGAAGCAGAAGTTGTGTGAATGGGCTGCTGGACGCAATGTTCAATTTCCAGCAGTCTGAGATTTTCATCTATCATCAACTTATTGAAAGACAGGGACCAAAAGAGAGCAGCAGAGAGTGAGTCTGTTTCTCCTGTTCTACCTCATGAACTATATGCAAAGTAGGCCGCTGTGTGTAGACACGCATGTGTGTGAATGTGTGCTTTTCCTTACGATTTTGGTGACTCGAGATATGGAAAATCTTTTCCTTTTGTTGCTTTCTTTTATCGTAGCAGAGTTGAGGGCATATCTTTTTTGTCGCTACTCTTTGCTTCAGCTGTTCTCTTCCACCACACCCTCTTTTCCTATCACTGTCTGTCTCTCTCGCTTGCTCCTACATCTGCTCAAACACACCTCCAAAACATACATCATTGAGCATCATTGTTATGCTTGAGGCTCAACGGCATTCATCCTAATATCTACACGCCAACCAATTTGCAAGAAGAATGAAATAATCTCACCAAGACAAAACAATCGTTTATCAAATTGTTAGACCACACCACAGTCACTCTACCCTTCTTTTCTTACCTTCTGCTGTAAAGCCAATAGCCATGTTACAGAAGTACAGGTGTGACAGATCCTGTAGCAAGCTTCCAGCATTTCAAATAAAATTATGCACATATATTATACCATGACATAGTTTCCAGATCCCGTAATGCCAGCTTTGTCCATCTTTTAAATTTGATCCCATCTGCACGCTTGAATTAATCCTAAATCAGAAGCACTGTCCTCCTCACATGCATACATCATAAAAAGCAGGACATATCAGCAATATATTTAATGAAAAATGCTGCCAAGACCCTCACCCCACCCTGTCTAATTACATGCACTAAAGATCTGCTGCCTGGAAAAGAGGTTGCCTTAAGCCACAATCCCCAAGTGGTTGTTCCCCACCTCTCATCTTTTCCATAGTGAGATTTTTCTTCCTTTCATTCACAAGGCCTACTTCTTCCCAAAAGTAGCCCCTGGCTCTTCCCATCTATTGCTATGATTCAATTAATTTGTGTGTGACTCGTCCAGAGGTTTGGCATATAATGATACGTTTGCCCTGCCACTGTGAATGTCTTAAATTGGTGTAATCCCAGCAGACCACGTGAGTAACCTCTTGTTTCTTGGAAAAGAGTCACATTATTAGAGAGCAGTGAGCTGTGTGAAGGGAAATAAGGTGATGCAGAATCCATGTTGGACTTGTGGGACAGAGGGAATGTAAGAATCAATGAAAGCAATCACCATGTACAATTCAATTTGTTGTAAACAGCACAAAGGACAAAAAACAGATGGATTATATAGAGGTCAGTTAATCATATAGTACTTTAGAGTAATGGAAAGAAAAATCATGCTTTGATTGGAGCAGTACAGTATACCAGATTAAGGACTTGACTGCTATGGATTTTAGAATAAGTATAAGAAAATCAAAATGTCCTTTTTCAACAAAAACACACTAGAGTGTATTATTAACGAGTAAAAGAACACCATGTATATTTGCTAGAGCTTTCCATCCAGCTGATTTTGCAGATTTATTAAGGAGGTGGTAGAGGTTAAACGGCAGGTGTTGGGAAGGCTCAGGGATTAGAGGGAAGGACATCACAACTCACACTATGTGCTTTTATCCACCAAGCATGTTCTGGTACTGGTTTAGAAGTCAGACACATTTTTTCCTCACTTGCTAATGCCTTGAGCTCCAACACTGAAAATTTGGTGTAATGCTGGAACCAGCTTTTTTATGGATCAGATCAAAGAACTACTTTCAATGGTGACTGGTGGCAGGATTTTGGAGACCAATGATAAGACAGACATGTTTAAAAATCCCATCACAGCAGTGTTCAATCTGCTTAATTAACCAGAGAATAAAACTGAGCTACAACATAAATTTGAAGTCAAAGCAATAAAGGAAGAACATGAGCTCAATATTTTTTTGCTAATTTTCGTGGTATCAGGCAGCTATTCTCAGTAACATTGGCCTTCAGTCACCAATTGTCACAAAAAGAACAAATCAGAAAAGAAAACTGCAAAACTTTTGCAGATTGTCTCTGTGACATGCCCCTTATTGACACCGAGAGATCTGTCAAGCAAGTAAAATTCATATCTTGACTCTTGCTCTGGGCCTCTCGCTATGTCTTTTACTCTCTTCTTCAAATAATGTCCTTCTGGGTGTCTTTGCTAAATCAACCATATTACATGTTTAAACCAGCTGGTAACATGCAATGTATGCTATTCTCGTGCAACATTACACAACATCCCCGAAGAAAGAGTGTACCTTAAAGTTTATCAGTCTCTGGATTCTGCTGGACAGTACCAGCTCCAGTATTGCAAATAATAGATCTCGCAATGAAAAGAACAAATCCTATGAAGACTCAATAGTCAATAGTCTTTTGACAAAGTATTTTGTTGTTTTATAATACATACTGTAGCAAAATATTGTGGATATTTTTTTTAAATAATTTTCCTCAGGGGAAAACCAAAGTTAATTCCTTTAGCTGTCAACTTATAGTGAAAAGATTTGATTGTATCAATAATACTAGGAGCACATGGAGCCTGGTCAGTGTCAGCCCGAAAGTAGGACATAGTCCCCTCTCTCCTATTGGCCCACCATTCATGGGAGAAGACATGCAATGTCTGGTGCAATGTGACCTGAGTGGTGGCCAAAAGTGGGATCCTGATTGCCCATTCCTCAGCTGCAGGGTCTAGTTCTAGGGACATCTCTCCGGTAGGGAAAGAAAATTAAGCTTGAGCAGTTCCAGCTAGACTCACTTTGATACACAGGTTGAGCTCTGGAACCAGCCTTCTCGAAAAGGGCTGGACCCTCTACCAATCTGGAACTGTGTCAAGTGATAGGCATTGTGTTGGTTTGGGTATACTGATTGTTGCCTGGCTTGGTGCCTGTACGTTGGAATCTACCCCTGTGGATGAGAGGGTAGCCTCCATCTGCTTTTGTGTGGAGAGGCAGATCCTAAAAAATGTTTATGAATGTCCCTTTTGAATGTCCACTCATGTTTGATGAAGTCCAGTCATGGAAAGAGAAAAATATCCTTGTAAACTTGCATACATGCATACATACAATGTATAAGACTTATAAATGGATAAATGAGAGGGGGTCAAGTTTAATTTAGCATGTTTATGAACAATCAGGAACAAGAGCTCTTATGACCACTGAATATATATTATAAACTATAGCGACCTCATAAGGACATCAAATGAAGAAGACAAGTTTTGCATAATTATATTAATTAGAGTTTGTTCGTTTCTAGATACTGTTTGTTGTTTCAGATGTAAAGCATGTGATCATATTTGATGGGAAATATTATTTCTGAACAACACCAGATTGGGCAGATAATTATATGCAACACCAGATGCTAAATCTAGGCATAACAAAGGGCATTGCTGTAATGAATGCAATCCTTTGTGCATCCAAATGAACTGGACACGAATACTGGTAAATTGTACCCAAAACATCATTTTATTGCCTCTCTTCCCTATCTCTCAGGAGCTCAGCTGTAAGCAGCCCATTTCCGGGCTGGTTGATGGCTTCTGCCAACAGAAGGTAGAGATCGCTTTTCCTGCGATTAGTTTCATTTATGCAGTTTCTCTTTGCGTGGTAAATTGTTGCTGGTGAATAGGGGCAGAAAGACGCCCAGTTGGTGGAAGCTAATTTTCCACTTGAGGAAACTGTCTGCAAAATAATAATCTACGGTTTGTTATGTGAAAATGATGATCTCCCCCAGCCCTGCCGGGAGCTGGGTAATGGCACAACACTGGGGAGGTCTTCATACCCCAACTGTGCTTTTCCACAACTGGCTTGTTAGCCAAAGAGCTTGAACCTGTCACCACACAGGCAGGCAAACTGAGACTGCAGCAGCTGCTGCAGACTGGCATGGGGATAATGTGAAGATGGCACTGCATACTGAGCAACTTGTTTTAGTCAATACAGTCTGTATGTTTCTTTTGTTCTTTGCATGTTACAAAGGGATGTGTGGTTCACTACAAGCTACAGCACTAAATCTAGACATTCCTGCACAATCTGGCAAATTCTACAATCCAATGAATCTTTGCACAATAATCGCAACACCACTCTCAAACATAGGCCCAGTATTGTAGTGCTATTGGTCAATATGGAAATGTCAAATATCAAGATAAGAAATTATCTGTATTTTCTGAAAGTGAAGAATTCTTTTAAAAAAATCTAATCACCTCTCCTCCTCTGAACTCTTCTGGAAAAAACAACAACAAAAAAACGTTTTAATCCTAACAGACAAACACCACAACTGATCTGTATAGTACAGTGCACCAACTATTTAGAGTGGTACTACTCTATTTGGCTAAGGATCAGCAAACTCTTTGAAAAATGGACTTCAATACATGACCAAGTGTTTTCAATTTTAAATATACCCAATCAATTGATGTTAAAAGTTCAGTTGGTGCCAAACATTCAACACATAACCCTAGGTCTTTAACCCCACTTGCCAGGCACAAGCATGCACCCTTCCAGGATTATAATAGGAAAACTTATATAGACATACAAGCCACATGAGACAATGTGGTTTGCATGTAGCAAACATTCCATCAACCTATGCTGGGCTCATGTTGTATTTTCATCCTTTCCCCCCTGAAGTTAAGTAACATTTATTTTACTTAAGCAATCTGAATGTTCATTTTCCATCTGCATTATTCTCTATGCCATTATTTTGTCAATTAGAGACAATGGTTTACTAAAGGTAGTTCTTTAGATCAGCTCTGTGAATCCATTATAACACTGTTCTGTCTTTGTAACGTCATACCAGTACAAACCATAAAAGGTTAGTCTCCGTTTACGAGTTATGCAAGTGGCCTTTGGGGAAGCTTCATTTTGTATGTGGTTTATGTTCCTATGGGGGAGGTCTAGTAAAAACAGCACATATGCCGCCCAGGAAGATCAGGACATCTTGTATTCAACTCAAGTGTAGCTGGGGCAACAATCGACTAATCCTCTACCCCCTTCTGAAGTTTGTCTATTGATTCCCATCTACGGAGCTGAACTTTAAGCATCTTAAGAAAAGATAAGATGCTGTGATATAGGGGTGTGGGAATCAAAGTCAAGGAAACAAGGTATATGATCTTGTCCTGTTTAACACTATGGAATAATTAGACTCTATTGTTGCTTTTGTATCAATTGGGCATGTTAATACTGGAGAGAAATAAAGTTTTAATCATATATAAATATCATTTATCTCCTTCTCATATATATTCCGTCAGGACTCAGCAAAACATTTTATATATTTAACATCCTCCTGTGTAACAAGTTTGTGTATTAGAGTTATGAAAGACAGCCACATATATATTCCCAAGATAAATACCCCAACCTGACATACCCAAGGAATTAATTAACCACTGTATGAATTGTTTAGTGTAAGATATATTTTCGTCTTGACAGGGTTTTTTTTCTTACCATAGAAGCCTTTGCACTGGACTAACTTGCTATTCATAAGGCCACATAATATATAGTATATCATTTTTCCTCATTTTGTATGGATTCCATGAGTGTCTCCCTTCTGCTGGAATTAATCACTTGAGCTGACTTAATGCAAAACTATCGAATACGACAAAGAGCAGAGGGTTTCCACTCACTCTGCTTTTTACTTGAGTCTATAAGTGAATTCATAAGAACACAAAACAGTGTAATTTACTGTGATTATCCAATTAAGGGTTTTAATCACATCAAATCAGTGATTTTATTATTTTTTTCTGTTTGACTTTTTGTACCTCATTGTGATTTTACATGCTTTGGTTTTGTGTGCCTGTTTGTAAGTAGGTTAAAAGGTCATAGCCTCTATGATCTAAGACTATTAGTTTTCCCTCATAAACATTTTCATTCACATTCACACATGCACCGACTGACTGTTTTGTCCAGTCTCTTTTTTTATGCAAGTATAGGCCAACTTTATGTTCAATAATCCATCAACATTTACATTCCATTAATCATCCCGCCGTCTGTGTTGGAGTAAAGCTCCAGGAAGGGCCCCCTGGGCAGTGCACCAGCCCTCCCTCATTAGGCATCACATGAACACACACAGACACACAATCTCACAAGAACACATGACTTACTGTGCAGGACAATATTGACCTCAACAGCTCGATAAATGTGCTAAAATGCATCAAGTGATGTGCAGAAAGTATTTGTCAGAAAAGAGTATATCTAGTATATGCATGAATGGATACACAGGGCCCACTGAATCTTTTAAAGTGACTGATTCAAGCAGAAAATAGTAACTAAATGGAAACTATGTTGGAGTTTGTGAAACAAAGTAATATTAAGAAAAAAAACTAGTGCTTAGACGAAAGAGGAATTTACATGGGACACCTGGTTCAGTGCCCGAGTTTGCACCAGCACAAGGTGTCAGGATCTGTCAGTATCTCGTATATACACACACATCCATAAACACACAAAACATGCATTTAACGGGCAGGAAAACGTATTCAATTAGCGTGTTACTAAACTGCAGTGACATAACAATAGGAGGTGCTCATGAGGCTTTGAGGCATAACACAACCCCTGTTAGTAAGGATAGGGGATGCTTTACTATAGCATGCACAACATACACATCAATATTACAAACATACGGAAATAGATTACTTGCTTCTGCAAATCTGTCATGTGTTGGTCTATTACAGGAAGAATTTCAAGAAAATATGAAGTAGTACTTCAGGTTCTGACATCACAGTGTCTGGCTGTCATGGATGTTCACTGGAGGATAAACAAATGAGTGCTAACTCCTCAGTGTTCACTCTCTAGTGAGTCATTCTATGCAAAAGTTCAGAAACATAGCCTTGTAATATTCACAGGGTTCTCATTCACGGAAAATCCATAAATGCAAATGGCAGATATCTGTTGTCCGCTTAACTGTTAGGAAAATCTGCTTGGTTGTGAAGTGCATTTATTCAAATAACTCTGGCTGTGATTATTCCCCAGCCATAAAATTTGGGAAGAAAATTTGTTTTTCAGTGTATTTTAATCTTTCAGAAATTCATATATCCACTGTATTTATTTTGTGTTATAACTAAAGTTTGCACGTTTTTAACTACAAGATTTGTATCAGAGACTAACATTATTACAAAGTATTTAATGCCCTAACTACTTTAAATCAAAGTGGAAAAATAATTTGCCTGTATTTTCTCATTTCTCAACAGAAAACCCATTAAAAGTTTGTCAAATTAATTCAATTACGAAAGCACCCAACAACAACATGCCCTAACATGATCCAAGTAACATATGTGACCCGTTAACAGTTTCAGCTCAACAAATTAGACAATTAAATGAGTGGGCTTATCATAAAATCTCTGTTTGGTGAGAAAGATAGCAGGCTTAAAATGATTGATGGTGCTTTTACAATCATTAAAATGAGAAATAGAAAATGAAAGACAAAATAGCTTTTCAAAGTCCAGGGTGTTGAAATATGATTGCGATGGAAGTATGTGGTATACATCTTGTACTCAACAAGTTCAATATTCAATCTTTCTCTTCAGAATATTGAGTTATATATA
>JBAMHX010000006.1:11756582-11780047 GCA_037177515.1 Pseudomugil tenellus | reverse complement strand
TATATATATAATGTATTTAACCTAAATCGACCTAAATCCCCTAAGGCATTAATCTTTTATGGTGATTCATTAAATCATAGGTATAGTTTTAGAAGAGCCACATTCAAAAAATGGTGGAGAAATATCAAACTTTCATATTTATTTTTAAAGTTTAAAGTTCAAATCACAAATTTTTAGAACAACTCCAACATAACTTTTTATTCATTCTTTTGTCATGATCAAATAAAAACAAAAGAACTGAAAAGAGAAAGATTTGTGTCCCTCCTTGATGAGTTATTGCAAATTCTACACATTAATCAAAGTCAAAGAAATGGTTGGTTATTCTATCATCGACCATTCTGTCGACCTGCCAGGGTATATTCTGTCTCTCTCTTGCTTTTTTTTTTTTTTAACTTGTCTTGTCCAGCGTTAAAACAGGAAGATAATGGTTATCTGTCTGTTATGCCATGCTGAACAACTTTGCTTTGTCAAGAGGAACTATATGTATATACAAAGTTTCTCTTAATGATCTGAATTCTTTATTTATTTTAGTTACATCATTGTTCGTCAAGATTTTAATGCACGACTGGAGGGGACAGAAAAATAACAAGAAGACAGGAGAAAGGGATAGAGAAAACAAACAACACAAAAACAAGAGACAGATACATACCACAAAAGAGAACCACAATCCAACCACCCATATTCTACCATTCATCACACATGTACAGAAATACATACATATACATACATGCACAAATACATATACACACAAACATATACACAGGAGAGAATAAAATTTGATGCCCACAGATATGTAGGAAAGATTAGTGCTAGCAGTGTCATGATGCAGAACATACAAAGTGAAAAAGTGCTCACAGGAAAGTGAACATGCTCAGGCATCCCCTTCTACTCAAAAGGTCAAAGGCAGGCCAGGACCACAAGACCAGGACAAATGGCAGGTAGTCCCAAACAAGGACCCCAGCCACCCCGCCCCAGAACCAGCCCACAGTCCACCCAGGAGGCGGGACAGGGAGGTCCCATCAAGAGCCCCCCGCGGCCAAGGCTGGTAATCGCGGACCCCGCCAGGGGCCCAGGGCGGGCAGAGCGTTGGCCCAGGGACCCAAGAGCAACCCCCCCACAGGCCGAAGAGCCAACCAACGCCGGCAGACGTCTAAGGCCCCAAGCCCACCACCACCAGACACCCCCCCTCCCCCCAATTTAGACATTTTACTTTTTTTTTAGTTTTAAAAGTTACATTAGCTGAAATTACATTTATAGTGTCCATAATTCAAATTACATAAAAAATGTTTAGATTGACTTCAGAAAGATGAAAAAATTAGATTAATTATCGTCTTTTATCCAATCAGTGTATTTAAATATTTTCCTTTTTATTTTTATTTTATATTATTTTGTATGTAGTAAAATAAAATGTTAAAAAAGTCATCTAATTTCATCATTGATCTTTACTTCCTGGTGTGAGGAAACCAATTCTAATGGATTGACCTCTTATCAATAATAATACACCTTTGAGTATAGCTTCAGTGTATACATACATTCTAGAGAAAAAAAATACAGTTTCCCAGTGAGAATGGTGATTGATGATGAAACAAGGCCTATGCTGTCCGAAGCAAGAACCAGGGGTATATCCTTGAATCCTTCAATAGGCAAAATACAATAATACAAAGCCGTCAAAATTGTTCGAGTTATCGTGCTCACACGAAGGATATTGAGCATTGACAGCGGTGGCGGCTGCAGTGGCGGTCATGATGTAACCATGATATCCTCGACCCTCCGCATTGATATAATCACAATCAATCTCGGTAGTGTCATGTGACTGCTCTACATTTATTTGTCTTCTCTGTGTTTGTCACCAGTTAATCTATGTGCTGCAATGTCACAATTACTTTTTAGTCTGCCTGTAGTTTCAGCAGAAATCCCAATCCAGCCCATTCGAAGCCCCTTCTCCTAAGTAAGGTTTTGAATTTATCAATTCCTTATAGCTGAATTTAAAATCATAATGTGTGGTGAAAATTAAACCAACATATTATGAAGCACCTCTTCCACTTTATGTGAAATATCACATGAAGTTTCTGCCATAACCTCATGGAGCAAAATCAAATTGGTCAAATAATAAAAGTTTACCCAAAGCTATTTTACGTAATTGTGCTAATATAAATTTACCACAGCTAAATGTTTACATGTGTTCTTTTAAAGTCAAATAATTAGATTTAACAGTGCATAAACAATTCTGATATATTTATGTAGTGAATAAAACATTATATAAATAAAAATCCTAAATTTAGTTCCAACCAGCTGCATGCAGACAGGACAATCTTTTCAGGACAATGTTAAAATGGTGACATGTTCATCTTATGTGTTTTTATAGAAAAATATGTGTGTAATAAAAATAGTTTAATCAGTAATCTTGCCCAATCCAATTTTAATTTTAATCAACTTGCAGCTACACCAATTAGGCAAATCTGTTGACATAAACTGAGCTGCCAACCTCCCCTAGTACCACAAACCAGACAAACAATTTCTTCTGGTTTTATTCAGCTGGTTGAATTGCAAACCAATAACTTGAAAAGAATTTGTGCATTTACACGTTGGAATTTTTTGGTAATTTACAAATGCAAAGCTTGAGCAAAGAAATTGCCTTGTATTCCTTCTTGGTCATACCAGAGTGCTCAAGGCACACAATCAAGCTTACAGAAAGGGGGAAAAAATAAAATACAAGGAAATAAGGCAGACAAAGAAAAAAGAGCATGGAAAATTAATAGCAGCCTGATCTCAAAATAGTGAGCTATAAGAGATATAAAAATATCTGAACCAAAGTTTGATGACTGGATAAAAATCTGAACATATTATGTGTCTGATAAAAGTTAGTATCACTTACATAAATACTATACTGTATGTCTAGCTATAAAAATGCCAGTTTTGTGAATATAACAGTTAAAAATAAAAGATGTACGACTGGGAAATTCAGTTTCTGGCACTGCATATGTAATCATTTTGTGTGATGATATTAAAACTGTTGGTAATCTTATTGAAAACGACTGCCAAGTGTAAATAAGATTATTAGAGATGTATTAGAGGAGGTAGGCCATTAGAACTTCCCACTAGTTGTCTCTTGTACAGTATGGACCTACGGTCTTATAACTAACACATAGACTATGTTTTCAACTTTTTATAATTATACTGGCTGGAGCAATGTAATTCTCAGTAGTATTTATGTGCATAATTTTCAAAGTGAAAATTACATTATCATATCCCGCTAAATACACACACAGAGGCTTAGGTGAAAACATTGTATTGCAAATGAGTTCCAAGGGTACAATTGCAGGTTTACATGTGTGATAATGTCCTTGCAGTTACTTTGGTGTGTTGATTTTTGTCAGAGACAATACCTACCATTAATAATAGACAATAGACAATACATACCATCACAGGAAGGCAGAATGGAGATACAATTTCACAACTTCAAGAAAAAATGAAGGTAATGAGAATGGTGGTGTGCTTGTGAGCCTTTTGAACAAGTGTATTTCCATTGGGTCAACTGCATGCATAAACTCCTGTCCTTATTGCCTTAGGTTTTATCAGGGCACCTTTTGAAAAAAAGACATGTTTGAAAAATAGCATAGTAGCTTGGTTGAAGGTAAAAGGAATACATATGAAGACTTTGGATCTGTTTCATACAGCAATAATACTTATATTACCCTTATATTAAAGGTTAGTGTAGTTCAAATGATGCATGCATATGTTTATCTTTGGCTGCAAACTGTTTGAATTTTAATTATTCACCCAACATATGTCAACAGATATAAAATATCAGTTAAGTCAGCATCAAACAAATATCACCTCTTCCAGCAGACACATACACCAAAGACTTGCCAATGCATCCAAAGACCTAATTAAATTATTTCTGTATTTTCACACCACAATAGGGAAGGGTAATTAATTTTTTGCTCAAGTAGTTCATTACCAAAGGCAATATCAAGTTTATTAAATGTGACAGAAATCAGTTTGATTAATTATATTTGGGAAGTTTGAAACTACATACACATAATTATACTTAATGGAGACATTTTTATAAAACAAAAAAAAAAAAATTAAAGAGCAGAGGGCCGTTTGTTATTATTATTTATTAGTTCATTTGAAAAACATTCCAGCTACTGGGGAAAATAATATAAGGAAATGTGCAAGTTAAAATCATGTCACATGCACTTATGAAGTGATTTGACACATTTACCAACCTTCATACCATCATTAGAAATGATTGATACTATTAAAACAAAACAACTTGTAGAAAATAAACTTAGGGGTCTGGATATGAGAAGGCTGGTATCCCTACCTGAGGTTTAAGTTCTTCGTATGTCTGTTTTGTTTCAGCTCCCAGCTGCTCACACACTCTACTCTTCACCAAATTGAGGGAAAGGTGGAGCTGTCAGCTGATCAGTACCTGGTGGTGAATTGGATCTGATGAAGGCCAAGTAAACCCAAATCGGTAGTGAGGGTGAACTGAGAATTTCTGTTGGTCAACCTCAGTGGGGTATTCAAAAACAACTCAAGAGAACTTCACACCCTGGAAAGGTTGTAGACATCCAATACATATGAGCTATATTGAGAGCCTCCATAGTAGATGGGGCTTCATGGAGCTGAAGCCAGAAAATAATCTGTGCCCTGACATTGTAACAACTGAAGCGCCTACTGGTGGAAACCAGCAGTGAGAAAAAATGAGGTTGTTTGGACTTGATCGCCCCCAGGGAGTGTAACCCGAAGCAGGTGAAGAAGGTGAAGCAGTTGCCATCTTAGCCTTGGTGGTATCCCTAAGAAGTGGAAGGAACCATTTTCAGGGCTTCCTTAACCTGACCACTAAGTCAGAATACAAGGAGGCAGAGTTTGACGACCCATCCTGGTTGAGGTCATTCTTGCCAGGCAAAAGACTTCTTAGAAGCAGTGTGCCAAGGTAGATGACATTTCCTCTGAGATGATAGTGACTCTGATTGATATGGGACTATTGAATGGCATACCCCATGGGTTCTGCATGAAGGTCCAGGATTGCACCTGTGGAATGGTACATGTAGTTGCTAGTCACCTTTTTCAAAAATCCAGGCTGAAAAGGTCTGGTCCAACTATTGGGAATTAAGGTGCATTCACATGAAGTTATGCAGTAGGCTTGGCTCGATTGGGCACTGACTTAATTTGAAATTATTCCGAATGAAACTGTGTTCATGCTGCATTTCTCAAACTAATCAGACCTTTTAAAAAAAACAAGTTTGACTCTCCACTAGAGCCAAGACAATTCTTTCGCATCTGACTTTGAGCTATTGCTCCCATCAAGAGGTGTCCATTGCTTTACACATTTTGATTGTGTATACCCGCAAAGTCATGTGCTAAACACACAATGTGCTTTGTTTTGTCATCTGCTTCCTGTATTGGTTCACTTAAAACTCTGTTCACATTGCCCAAATTTCTTAATTTTCCAAGCAAACGGATTAGGATCTGAATCAAAGAGGCTGATCTAAAGTTGCCTTTTCTCTTTTCTGGCTCTCTGGCAGCAAGTGTAAAGCAGTCATGGAATCAGACCCTCTTAGTTGAAGACCACCACGGTTGTTAACCAGAAAGGATAGATTGCTCCTTCTGGCTTGGGAATAAGTCATGGCATAGAGGAGTTTTAGTATCTCGTTGGCATGATTACAAGCAATGAATGACCAAGAGATGAACAGACAAACTGGGACTTCATCAGCAGCGCTGTGTTGCACTAATCTGTTGTGGTGAAGAAAGAATTTGGCCAAAAAGATAACCTTTTGATTTCTGAGTCTATCTGAATTGTGGCCCTCACATGGTTAAGATGGCCATACTGCTTGTATCAGAATGAGATTGGAGATAAAATCAGCTCAAATTAGCTTACTTTGGTTGTAGGCTAGGTTCAGCCTGAGAGATTGGGTGAAGAGTTTGGATAAGATCAAAATGAGGCAGATTATATGATTTAAGGATCTGATGGGGATGCCTCTTGGTTGCTTCTCATTGGAGATTTTCCAGACGTTGTCCTACAGGAAGCAGATCTTATGTGAGACCTAGAACAGAATTTCTATCCCTTTTGGCACTGAAGGACCTTGGGTTCTTCCAGGAAGAACTAGAGAGGGCTGCTATAGAAACAGGTATCTGGTTCTCCCTCCTAAACCTGGGGCCTATGCAGCAGAAAAATAAATAAATTTGCATTGAAATAAGCAGGAAAATGTTCTTTTGAAATATCATGAAACAATTTATAGCTTCTCTTTTACATTACTGATATCTTTATATCAGAATCAAGTGCGTAATTTCATCTTGACGTTGTCATTTACATTTGATTTGCATAATATCTTGAACTCTGCATCATTAACTTACTCTATATTTCTTCTTTTCATTATTAAAAGATAAATCCAATGGGGCATGATATATGAGAAAAAAGAGAACATGTATCCATTTTTGCTTTCCTCTATCTCTCAGAAGCTTTTTACTCTGTCCGGTAATCACATAGCACACCTCTCATTTCAATACAGGGCTGAGTGTGCTGAGTGAATAGCACAATCTGGTACTTGTAATGAAAACGTATATTCTAGCTCCCCTTCCTGAAAGACAGCCCCATTAGAAGACTCAGTCTCATTGATTGAAATGCTTTTAAAGTTGCACACATCCATTAATGCATAAGGGGAAGCTTTTCAGAGGCGCAAGACAATGGTACCATACATAAGCTGTTCAATAAGAAAGCAAGTCCAAGTTTCTGGTTAAAATGGCTTTTTTTTCTTTTAAATTAAACTAAAGAGTCAATCCATACGTAGTCATTTGGCTCCATGGACATCCACAGTCTGATACTTAAAGAATAATACCAAGCATTATTAAACACATAATCACAATGTTTATCCAGAAATGTAAATATTTTGCAGATCTGGTAACAAATTACACTTAATAAAACGCTGAATTACTCTCTGATGTACCATAACACAATGATTGGAGTTGTTAAGCACAGAACTGAATAAGCAATGAACCTAATCAAAAAGAAACCAGAAAATCAGGTTTGATAAATTGATAAGGTTTTGAAGAGGATTTACTCTACTTATTCTAATTTTATCTTTTCTATTTATTTTTCTCAGTGTCAGTGGAATGAACTCCTCAATAGTTTTCCTTGATGATTCATTCATTTAATTTTTTTACTGATTGGTCCAATTCAGGATCACAGGACCCTGGAGCCTATTCCAGCAATTAGCAGGTGAGAGGCAGGGTACACCTTGGACAAGTGGTAAGTCCATTGCAGGACTCCTTCTGGGATTGTAAAGTATTTCTGGTTTCATTTGCCTATCCTTGGATTAATGTGATTCCCAATAACTGATATTATGGGTCACCTATGAGCATTATAAGTCAGAATGAATATAGGATTGTTTTTTTTGTTTTTTTCAGTGGGAATGCTTGGCAGAGGTCTGCGGTCTCAGAGTGCTCTTCTAGTTACTTACTATCTATTCTATTAGAGTCGTTGACCATGAAAACATAGCCATAGGATTTGGAATAAAGTTATTACCATTAATATTAGTTTAAAAGTTATTAGGTGTAAACCATTTTCCGGTAATGTAACTATTGAAGATACGTGAAATCCGTTGACTTCCGATTTGCCATTCAATTCAATTCAGCTTCACTTGTATATTGCCATTTCACGACAATCTCGTCTCAAGGCGCTTTACAGAGATCAGCCAATTCATAAAAATAGTCTATTTAAGGGAAGCAGCAAAATTGCATCAAATCTAGACTTCAATCTCCCATCCTCAGCAAGCATGATGTGACAGTAGGAAGGAAAACTCCCTTTTAACAGAAAGCCAAAACTTCCAACAGAACCCGGCTCAGGTAAGCCAGCCATCTGCCTCGACTGGCTGAGGGTTGAGTGGATAGAAAAGACAAATTAATAAACACTGCAGCTGCTATCCAGGAAGACCTGCAGATAAAGGAAAATACAAAATAAGACCCGCAAAAAAGGATGAAATGCAAAATAAGACCTTCAGAAAAAGGAGAAATAGGTTAATGATGCCTGAAGTGTCATATGCATGAACATAGCTAGAATTTGGTCCTTACCACATGTCTATAGATTCACAGAGTGAAAATGCTTTGTTTGGGTTCGGCTCCACATGGTGATCTGGATTGCTACCAAAATGTAATCATTTGTTGATATTCCCATTATCAACATTCCCTGAAAATGTAGTCAAAATCCATCTATAACACAAACAAACCAACAAATGCTCCTTGGTGGAGGTAATTAGTGAGGTCACATATTAAATGTCACTTTGACGATAAAGTGAGATTGTGTGCATGGCTTATAATGAGCTTAGGTTCAATGGCTTACATTTAAATTAAGGCAAAGTTAATTTGACATACAATACTGTCAGAAATCATGCTATGATAAATAGAATTCCCCAGTGAAGTTAAGATCTCAGCTTTTTTCTCAAATATGCATGCTATTAATTTTGTTTCACATAATCTCTTCCAGTGAGAGAAAATATACCCCAAACAAGTACAGTAAAAACCCTGAAACCGAGCCTGCTAGATTCAATCTTTTCATCCCTCTCTGGAGTTAGTCTTCGCATTCCTCTTCCTCTTTCTTCAGAGGTTATAGTAGCTGTCGAGGGAAAGAGCTGTGCGTTTTGATCTGACCCCTCAAATTCAATTATGGCCCAATCAGATCCTCTTGAGACTGACCCCTCAAGCGAGCCAACATGGTTTTGTCTCATTTGGAAAGCAGAGGCACAGATCCAGTTATCCACTTGCAAGGAGAAGTCTGGGAGGTCTAAAAGAGGGTGTTTGAGATGTTTATCTAATCTAAGGGTAAGGAGAGGGTTGATAGGTAGAAAAGACAGTGAGAGAGACAGAATGAGAGAGTAGTCGATGAAAACAATGACAAATCTCTTGATTCTTTAAACCAACACACACTCCCTGCAGCCTTGCTGTTACCTCTCAGTGCACATTCATAATATGCTCACATGGTAATCAGGTTTCCTTAGATCACGATTGTTTTGATTTTTTGCTTTAAAGAAATTAAGTCTATGGAAACAAGGAGAGGGCAATGCTTACTCAGTTTAATTTCCTTAATTGGAAAAAGTGTGCATTTAGTTTAGTAGTCCTGCGGGATGCAGATAGATACATTTAGCTGTTAGTGTATAAAGTGCTGTCAGTAAAAACCAGCTGTGCCCCACCTCTGGAGAGTCATGACATGACATGTTAAAAAATAAATAAATAAATTGATAAAAGGCGTTTTAAAATGCCTTAAAGTAGTCAAACTGGTATTAAATTGTCAATTATGTTTAACTTAATACAATCCCAACACAGAGCATCGTTTAATTTTCAGTTTTTGCATGAGGAAATTAACATTTTGACAGTAAACTCTTGTGTGGACCATCCACTTGACTGGCACCAGTCATACATGAATTATTCAAAACACATTCCAAATATCACGTAATATCATTCTTGCAAACAGAAGAGAGATATATTCATATTTTATCATTTGACTCCTGACCTTTTCACAGACCTGTTTCTCATTCATTCCCACTGCATCAGTATAAACCAATAAAATCCGACAGACAAAGCCTTGATCAAATAGCAGTGCTGGAGAGGCGTCAGGAAAAAGGAAGACTGGAGACGAGACTGTTGCAGTGGCAAGCAATCGGCAAATAAAAATAGCTGTAATAGCCTCAGGTAAGTTAACTGCCCGAGAGTCCCCAAAAGGATTTTAGGTACAGCAGCAGGTGTAGGTGTGAAAATGGCCCAGAGAGTCGTTAAGCCGCTTTAAGGGACACTGCTGAGAGGCAGCAGTGATAAAATATGAAAAAGCATTGTAGTTAGGGCAAACAATCTCATCTGTTTATACAGTTTGTGGGACTTTTCTGTAGTCATTATGAAAATATTTGACAAGATTATAGTTGCTTTCATATTTTCATATTCATATTTTCATATTATTTCATATTCATATTCTCACAATATTTACATTTAAGGGATTACTATTATAAATAAGTTATAGATGCACTTATTGGTGAGATATAAAAGAAAGTGGATTTTGCATTAAAGAAAAAAAGTCCTATTATTCTGACGGCCTTGAACCCCTAACAGTATTTTTCAAGTATTTATTTTCTAAACCACAGTAAAAATGATATTCAATTACAGAAATTAACAGGTTGGATGTTAATGGATAATGCTGTTGTTAAAATTATCAATGTTTGTCAAGTCCCTGTGCCACAAATATTGATGGTCAGCTTTGCTCTGTGTTGTCTACTGGAAACATGGGGTGCCGCCAGGCCTGAGCTCCTCACAGGGGGTCAAGATGTGTGAGGGCTTGTGTGATGGGAGCAGTGGGATCCTGCAATTTTCTCCAGCCCTCTATACTCCATGTGCACTGTGCTGTCACATAAACTTTGTATATTTGTGTGTGTGTGAGTAGGAGTCAGTGACTTAGTGAGGGTGGGAGGGAGTAAATGAGTGTGATGGTGTGAAAGAGAAAATCAACTGAGGCATGTGTAAAAAAAATGCTGTGCTTCAAAGTAAGGCAGCTGTGACTAAATGTCACAAAACGTGACATTGTATGTAAAGTGGCATCCCACTTTAAAAGTCCCATATTACGCACTTTTTCAACAATTTCATCTGAGTGTCAGAGTTCTAACAACATTGTTTTCAAAGTTTTTTACTCCAAATTCAGCCTCAGTTCTCAATTTCAGCCATTCCAAAAGTGGCTCTAGTGAGTTCTACTAAGAACATATTTCTCTGTCTGAACCTTTAACCTTACAACGTTATTGCTCCCATCACTAACGGCGGGTCATTTTTGCCAAATATAACATGTCTTATAAAAAGTACTCGTCATCAGAATATATAAAAACATGACAATACATGACAAATTAATGTAGTGCCCTATACTGTATTTCAAACTGTCACTTGACAAACAAAATGAAAAAAGTACCAAAAGGAGACCAAAGAAAAATTATTCAAAATGAGTACAATATTTAAATGTTTGAGAATAAAAATAAATAAATAAATAAAAAATACGACCTCACCACTCTCAACCTGAGTTGGGGGAATGAATTTAAAGATTTTAAAGAGAATGGTGAAGCTACACCGAGAGCCATGACACAAAATCTTAACATAAGGGAAATCACATGAATACATTTGCTCGGGTAAAAATCACCCAGCAAACAGTGTTCTAGGGTTAAAAGTTTATTAGCGATGCTTATCCACACCTCTTATAACATTTATCAATGATAAGTTTGCTGGCACCTTCTCTGTGATTTCAGAGGACAACTACTGCCAAGGGGCAGGTTTATGTCAGAATTCAGCACCGGGGGTCTGTGGTTATTTCACGTTGTTAGGTCACAAAGAGACAGATATCCGACTTACCTATTTGAGCAGAACATTTGCTAAAAAGTGGACCAAGCGAGTGACAGATTTTCCAATTTTTGGAGTTCGAACAAAGGCCACATGGTCACATAACACTAAGAAAACTTTTATTAAGTTAATTTTGCATATTACACCTTTAAAGTAGCAATAGTTGGAAACTAAATTAAATAAAAATAGCTATTTCAGCAACTGTCAGCACAATTTCATAAAGTACAGCATGGCATCACACACCATCTTTCTGTGTTGATCTCCGGCCCTGTATTTACACCCATTCACGTACATGCATGTGAATCGCCATCTCCTCTCGCAGGCCTTGGCCCTCCCACCCTGTAAAACAATCAAAAAGATTGCAATCAAACAATGGCGCTGCATATTTTCAAAACCAAATTGCGGTGAATGAAACTAAATTAATCTTATGGCAACCACTATCTTAAATTACCTCCAAAGAAACAACGGTCCTTGGTGAAGAAGTTTTCAGCTCAAGAAACGGACAGAACTGGATTAACATGGGCATTATACTTTAAAGGTAAAGCAGAGATAAGGGAACTAAAGTTTGAGTCAAAGTCCCTTCTTCTACTGTTTGTAACAACATAAACACAAGTTACTTTGACATGTTCCACAAAATGAAGAAGCGGTTTTCCCCAGTGTTTTCACTTTGCACATTTGCAGACGAGGTGAATGGGGGTAAGAGGGAGTCGGAGCTGTGACTCACTGTTTTGGTCTACAGGCAGTGTTTTACCACAAACCCTGCAGTTAAACAATTTATCTTTTTGCCCCTTTAACTTTTTTGCTGTTTCCTTCAACACTTCATCTTTCTTGGTGTAGTCAAGGTTGGAGCCTTTTTACTTGGATTTATACAAGACTTCTGCAACTCAGTATAGTTCATATAACTGTGTGAATTTTAGATTTCTATTGGGTGGTTTGTGGGTGAGGCTCATAGCAATAATATCATTGTATGTTGATGTCTATTTGGTTGCAATTGGTCAATTAGTAAATAACTGTACCATATTCATCCAGACTTAAACATAGCTCCACACTTCTTTAATGTTGACTATCTTTCATGTAGGATGACTGAGAATATTGTTGACACTGAAGTCTATTTGATTTGGAGCACTTGATTGTTACATAAACTTTTATTTCTAATGGAAGAAGTAAGACTATAATACTTAGTGTCAGGGATATAATGTTTCATCACAAACAGCACCTCCGCTGCCGGATATCCTTCATGTGAGCACGATAACTCAAACAATTTTCACAACTGGAATTTGATACTCAGCATACCCGTTTAGGTCCCTAAGGGGACGACCTGCATCGAATTTCAGTATTTTAGGATTTATGGTTTTTATTTTATTGTTTTGTGTCTTTTCGAGGATTGGGTAAAAGGAGGATTGGGGGCGTTCAGGAATTTACCCCTAGCTGGCCTAGGCCTTGTTTTCTTAGTGTCATTTCTCATTTTCTCTGATAAGAAACAATGCTACTTTTTTGACTCCTTGCATTCAGATCTAACTCAAAGAAATGGATGAAATGCACAATCAGCCTCTGCTTAATCTCTTCTTAAATAAGTCATACTCCTGCTGTGTACCAAACAGTGATGAACAGATTATCCATACAAAAATAAATAATAATATAATGAAATAAAAGTAATAAAATCAAAGTAAGTAGGAAATGGTAAATGAACAAAGAGCACTACTGAAAGCAATTTCTCTTTATCTTAAGTGCTTTACAGAACCATGAGTTGGTCCTAGTAGTTGGAAAATGAAGCTCTCACTCTGTCACAGTTGCACTGACATTATACCAGCTGTGATAAACATCAGCCTTGTAGTCCAGGCACAGTCTTATGGGTTGATCATACAGCAACATATCTGGCACTGTTCAGTGATAGAAGGCTGAAAGTAAACACTTCACTGAGTTTTGTAGGTAATGTTTGATAGTGGTAGAAGAGAAGCTTATATTATTTCACCCTAAAATATTAAATATATTTTAACTTGGATGTATTGATTTCATTCTTTACATACAGTATATCCAGACCCATTTGACTTGTTTACGTTTTCCATATTCTTCCACTCACAAATTGGCACTTTTTTTCAACAGTTTCCCAAGATTTGTGAAAGCAATACTGTCAAGTTTATATTTGAGCGACACTGTAGACAGGCTGAGGATCCAACTTTGAGGGAAAAAAGCTTGTGATATTTGCATTTGAGTTATTTATTAAAAGGGGTATTTCAGACCAGCCCCCATGAAGTTGCGGAGTAAATTTTAAATATTTGAGACCAGACAGTTTTGTTTAGACCTCTTTATCTTACTAGAGGTCTCCGCTCTACATATCCAAAAAACATATTAATAAAACTGACATATTTGAAAACCATTACCATATTT
This sequence comes from Pseudomugil tenellus, assembly GCA_037177515.1. Lineage (NCBI taxonomy): Eukaryota > Metazoa > Chordata > Actinopteri > Atheriniformes > Pseudomugilidae > Pseudomugil > Pseudomugil tenellus. The sequence goes on along the minus strand of JBAMHX010000006.1, from coordinate 11,766,292 downwards.
TAAGTTTTAGCAATCAGGAAAGTGCATAAGTGTAAAACGTACAGTAGCTGGACCTCACTATGAAACAAGGCCCATGCCATTGGAGGCAACAACAACGGGTATATTCGTACAAAACTAGACATTTAATACCCTGTAACTATATTAACAAGTCATCTATCATATATCAGTGGTGGTGGTGCAGGTTTAGTATGGCCAACTTCTGACAGGAGGGTTATTGGTTCGTTTCCCACTCTGTATGAAGTCTGCATGTCAAAGTGTCGGTAAGCAAGACATTGAACCCCCAGTTGTTTGTGGTGACCAGCTTAGTGCCTGGTCATCTAGAGATGAGAAAAAAGTTTCATACAAGTGAATGCAATTTACCATATTTACTCATTAAGTATCACTGAACTCAATAATAACTGTAGAATTTGATCCAGGCAGGTACAATGTCATTCCTGGAAGACATCCGGATGCCATAACCTTTAATTTGCACTTGATTCAAACAAATAGTTACAAAATATGGTCAAAACTGGGATTTTTCAGTCACAAAGCTCCACCTGTTTTCAAAACTTTGAACCAGCCTGGTATGACATCAGGACAGGGTGCTTCCTGATTTCATTATCTGTCAATTGCCATTGATTTGAGATCAATAAAACAAATAATCCAAGAGATATAGCCAAAAATCTGATTTTTGAGCATAAAGTGCCACCTGGTGGGGATACCATCAATCTAAAAATCGTGAAATTTGATACAGATCCTAACGCCACATACCTAAATAGGTATGTGGCATATCAACATCAAATAGCAAAAATTGTTTGAGTTATCGTGCTCACACGAAGGATATCCAGTGGCGGCTTGGGCGAAACCATAATACTTACTTAAATCTAATGGAGTATTTATTGCAACTTATCCTTTCTGTGTGTAAAATATCTATTTAAAGGTCCAGTGTTACTTTTTGGGGGACTGGGCAGGGGGATATGATTGAAATACATAAATACGTTTCAAAACCTTTTAATTTCTAAAAAAAAACATGAGCTTTTTGAAAATGCTTGACAAAATTCAGGAGTATGAATTTTAGTGTTAAAGTTCATAAACGTCTTAACAATTAATTTAGCTGGTTGCTCAATGCTTCTTAACCTCAATGAAAAATTGCAACAACACCTCATCTGTAGAATGTAGCTAAGGTTCATGTATGTCAAGTTCCAGCTGCTTTCTCTGTCTCATAATAGTATTCATTACCCAACATGGGTCAGTTCAGAATTAACGGGTCAGCACAGAGCCACTTTATGTCCCTCAGAGACAGAGGCTCTACCTCGTAAAGCTTTATACTGTAGCACTGGCAGACATTTGGCATTTACATTTATTGCCAACTTGGGTTAATTAAACTTGAACCCACCCACCATCTTGATTAGACAATGGTAAATAAAGACACAATATTTCTCTGCTGAAGAGAGTGGTGTCAGGATAGAGGGCAGGGAGAACACAGAACAACCAAATGCGTGAGCTGTTTCAAAAACCACACGTGAACAGGCTTGTAAGTAGCTGCCTTTCCATTACCACTAGAATTTTGCAAAACCTAGATATTGCAAAAGAAAAAAAAACTAGTAATGGAAACACTTATATTGGAAAACCTCTCAATTATCACAAACAAGTCAAAGGGTTTGTCAGACTTGTCAACATAGAAATATACCACTAAAAGTGTATTGGACACGTTTTTTCCACATTTAAGCTTATTCGGGCATGATATAGAGGGTCAGGCACAGTTTTATTTCAATTAATGTATCTCAGAGTGTCGGGGATATTAATGTTTTGCTCCAACCACCGTCATGTCTGCTGCAGATCCTTTGTAGTGACACAATAACATCGATTTAGAGTTTTCATGTTTTGCATATGCATAGATATCAAAGAGAAGATGGACTGATTCGGTTTTGAGTGATTTATCTTTTTAGGTTGCCACCAGAGGACGCTCAAATCTGAAAACTGTTTTGGCTATATCTGTGAAACTATTCATCCAAATTACCTTAATGCAAATGAAAGGTCATGACCTTAAGATCACACATGTTTCTATATTTGTTTATATATTTCAGAATTGAGGAAAGTGGAGATTGGGGCTGTTCAGGGATGTAGCCCTAGCTGTCGCCTTCAACTGTGGAATTTCTAGTTTAGAAAGAGAGACAAAGATGGAAAGTCTTTGAAAAACCACGGCAAGTCCTCTGGCAAGTAGAAAAACCCAAAATAAAGCTGTCTGTATTTCATAAGCAGCAAGATAGCTATGCAAAGTCTGTTTTGTAAAATATCCTTAGTGGGATAAGACTTTACAAGACCTTTGGCTTATGTGCTATACACCCTTAAGTGGAAGCACCTGCGAATGGCAATTGTAGTTTGTTTGAATTTAAGAAATATTGCATTTCTATTACTCTCTTTTGTGAAATAAATGTAAATTATGCCAACAAACCTTACTAACGTGCATGTAAATAAAGCAAAAAATGTACTGAATGCATAGGGACTAGGAATGACAAACTATAGCAAATGTCATTTCACAATTTGATGTGTTGCTGCTGGTTATTATTATTTCCACAGACGTTTTTTGATAGACATGGAAGTGATTACTGCATAAACAGCTCCCTCCTTAATCCACCTGTCCAAGAGTACAGCTTAAAAAACAAATACTAACTTGTAGATGTTGCAGATGTTTTTATTTGAGATGTAATTCCCAACTACAATTTAACTTATTCCAGACAAATTATCAAAAAAATATTTTCATTAATTTTTACAGCTTGCATTACTAATTCTTATCTTTGTAATTTTACCATGTCTTGCAAAATATCTATTAAACATGCATATATTAAACATCCTTTTCTCTGTTTGCTGTTTACTAACTGCGGTAAATACACAATTTAAATTACAAAATCCCAAAAGAGGCTCCTCAAAAACATGAGTGCAGAGGAGATAGAATATGTAATAATCTATGTAACCATGGGTTTTAACCAAGCAGACAGTGCATTTAGCTGGTAGCTGTCCTTGTTCCACACTGTTGCCAATAGTGCAGTTGCATCACAAATCTTCGGATCGCAGAATCTATCCATCCATAGGTTTATCAGTGTAGAAGTTACCTAAATCCTTGTGTTCAAATGTTCTAAGTTAGTTTGTTCTCATATTTTTTTATAATCTGAATGGAATGTTTAAAAAAAACTTTCAATTGTCATCTCTTGATTTGTAAATGATTTGTAAATGTGCATTTTATAGAGTTGCTGGCATACAGTCTACTGATAGTATTTAACATGTGAATTCATTTTACACATCACTTTTTCTTTGTGTTTGTTTTAGATTCTCATTAACCCGTGTCATTTTTATTTATTTATTTATTTTCTTTAACATTTTTTCCTATTGAGCACAAAACATTGTCAGTCGACCGTTACTGACTCAGCTCAAATGACTTCTGAAACAGCTTTGTTTCCTCTCTTGCACACACATGTAACAGATGTTGTTTGGCTGAGCATGGCGGCATGCCAAGATCAAATGTGATGTGCCATTAGTAATTGAGCTGACTGTGCACAGTTTGGTCTATCTTCCATTATTCATTTTAGTTGGAGGTTGCAGAGTAATGTCGACTGAGAGATGGGTGTTTTCTGAACCTGGATGAACATAATCTGTTCTGAGTCAAAATTAGGCTGTTTTTGTTTGACTCTATGCAAACATAAAAAGACTTTAGGCCAACAGTAAGTGTCTTTTATGTGATTACATATAGTTCAATCGGAAAAATAATTCTGTCAAGCATAGAGGCTTTTATGGATTAAAAGTACCGATCGAAACTGCCACATTAATTTCTGCCTCCATAAAATTTAGGCTAATGTAACCAAGATGAAAGATTAATTTCCAGAAATAAAAGCAAGTCTGTCAATATGGCTTGAAGGAGGTGTTGTGCATATGTGTCTGTATCCCTTTTTTTCTTCACGTTGCTCTGAGGTCAACTTCAGATTAACTAACATGATGTATCCCTGCTGCCACAATGTATTACCTCTTGCATTGTTCTCCTGCTCGACACACAAGGCAGGCATTGCTTTCAATTACGCCCTTAACTTTTCTTTTTAATTAAATGTACAGACAGATTAATTACAAGACAGCTTAAATGGCAAAATATAAGAGGTGTCCTGAAACAGTGTGCTTGGTGGGAATCTGCCAGCCTCCTCTTTGGCCTCTACAGCCCCTTAAGCTGTCACACCTGCTATTCAATAAGCAATCTGGTGGGGGAGCATACAAACGAGTGGAGTCGTGCAGGGCAGTTTGTTTCTGTTTGCCAGACAGGTTCGATTCTTAGAGAGACACGGCCCACAAAACCAGACACCCAGGGCTGCAGGCTGGGTAAAAACTAATTATGGTGGTGTTAAAAGGAAAGCTCAATGAGGCACAGAAAGGCAGTCAGATTCTCAGCACCTCTTGACACGATCTCCACAGGCCAGCAAAGGGAGATGGTGGAACCAAACAATGTGGTTTTGTTGTTTGATTTGACGAACCTGATTGCCTAATGGAAAAGTGAGTCAACTTGTCTTTTATGGACAGACATGTTAATTTGTTTCACAAAAGAAAGGTGGGATCTTGCAATGAAAACCGTCCATGTGGGGAATAATCATGCACGTATTCTCAAATCAATGAGAATTGATTTTCATTCACAAAAAGAAGAATGACACTGCAGACAGGTCCTGTCTCATTCCAGATTCGGATCTCTGTGTGAGACTGAAGAAAACAGATATCTATCACACCGTCCGAATGATCAGTTTGATAAAGCTAGTCTATATCTGGAAGTCACCAGAGGGCCTTTAAAAAGGCAGAACAACGGATATGTGGGTATCAGATGAAGGAATTAGAGAGCGAGTCTGAGTGACACAAACATGTTATGAGAGATGAGCAACATCTGGTGCAATGGATCTTATCCTCTGGTCTTTCAGTTCATATGCAGAGACAGTATTTGCTCTATAATCTTGCCCCTAATTCCCTTATAACCCCAGGCTTAATGGACTCTTTAGAGTATTAACATTTTTACTTTTCCATCTTGCTCTACATATACTTTAATGTCTCTCTTCATACAGTACAGATTCTGTTATTTCCTAATACTCATTTTGATGAGAATAAAAGCTTTCCAATTGTTTGAGCTGTTTAAGCTGCATTACAGGCAGTTACTCAAGAGCATATTGCTTGAATTTAAGCATTAATTCTAAGTTATCAAAACACCAGAAAAACAAAGCACAACTGCTATGTTTCATTATGCAAGTAATAAATGTTGTGCAGCTGAGGACTGTGGGGCTCTTGTTATTCTGCACATCTGCAGATTTATACTGTGCATTATACAAAATTCCAGCCTTTTTGAAACTGGTGAAATGTGAGGAGACAAGGCCGAGAGCAATTCAAGGGGTTAGAGAGGTGGTCCAAACTGCTTCCAACAAAATGAGAGCAGCCCCTGAATTAAACCCCGGGGATTGAATGCATCCCACCACCATATAGACGGTCACTGGCATTGCAAGGACAGTGATAGGGGGGGGAGCAAGGGGCACTTGGAGTTAGTCGACAAGTGCGACGAGGATGAAGAAAAGGAGCACCGGCAAGAGAGAAAAAGAGCAGTGGTGTGTTACCAGCTGATCACTGGAGCTTTTCAACCCCACTCCATTATGTCATTACAGAGACTGAGGGTCCTGTTTTTACCCAGCCATGCAGCAGTCTGGTCCAGCGCCAAGCCTGCTGGCTGTTCTGCTGAGTGTCCCACTACCTCGCCGCACTATCGACACCAGGAAATGGACACAATTGGAAAAGCCAGACTAATTCTTGGATGGTGGGAGTAAAAGGGCACTGGGATCCCAGGGGTTAAAATGCCTTAATCTTTTTATCCTCTGCTTGAGAGGACTATTCACAGATTTGATACACTCACCCTAAATCTTTAAGTGGCATGTGAGGAAGGAAATTTCCCACAAACATATGGCAGCCGACGATTGCTGATCTACAACACACTGAATATAATGTCAGAATTACAAAGTGAAGCACAATGAAGTTTATATTTTCATGCATATATATATATATATATATATATATATATATATATATATATATACACATATTCACTATACCTTTTTATGTAAAGTTGGCTTTAGGTGCAAATTACACAAAATCTCTTTCAGCAAAACAAATCTCTTATTATATAGCTGAAGCACAAAGACCCACCAATCCCCCACCTTGCCCCACCACCACGACACAAGCATCTACATTCCTTCCAGTGCAATTCAATTTCTTGATACTCTCAGCATACTCACGCACATTCTCAGCATCCCCAGTTCCCTAATGAGGCGTGATCACTGTGTTAAACTACTAATTAAAATCAGATATTAAAGCCTACTACCCATAATCCCTCTTGGCTTGCGCTACAAACACCAGACTGGCTGTCGCCCGGTATTATGCTTCAATGGATCCCAAGCTGAAACTCCTTTCACCTTCACCGAGCAGCCAGTGAATCAATCAGCTGCTAATTTTTAAACTCTAATATGAGACCAGCACAGGGGCCACATGACCAACAATTTACCCTCCCCGTCAACTGTTTTCACCCACAAGTGGTGCTATTTGAGAAACAGAATGAGCATCTATTTAAGCAAACAGATTACGGGACACATGGTGAATGTCAGATCTAAAGAAATCGGAACAAAGCAACTCTAATTTGAACAAAATGAGGCCAACATGTCTGTGAATAGACAAGACTCCACTATCTATGAAAAATCTGGCTTTCACAGAACAGCTGGCGGGCTATTATGGTGAACACACTAATGATTAGCCATGCAAAATTGATGAGTCATTGATCTTTGATGTTCATTGGATTTTAGGGTATGAAATGTGGTCTTAATTCTAAATCTACTGGAGAGGGTGATGAAATGACTCCCTGCTATTGTTGCTGCAATAAAGACAGGAAAGTCAAGGAGGGAATTAGGTTGAATCTGTTGGATCAGCATAGAATACTAGATTTTTTCGATCGACATTTTCAGGCCACCCTGTCTTACCTTTCAAATCTCACGAAACTGGCAAAAATAAGATGTTTCTCAACCGATATCTATTTGATATTCCCTGCTGCAGAACGGTCAGGACCTTAGCGATCTCTTGCCTGTTCTGCTCAGGGCGATGCAGTGCCGAGGGCACTGCTCCAAACAAACTCTAGTCTCCGCGGTAGGGAGTAAGCTTGAACTCTGAGCCTTACTCTGCTATCTCATTAGCCTGCAAACACACCGGCATCTGTTCTATCATGAACCCTAATATGACTGCATAAAATTGGAAAATAAGTACTCTCACTGGACCAAGAGGGATTAGATCCGTAACGACTAAAGTTCACTGACCGCATGGCATCACTCAGCTTTCATTCATTTGGAGAAGATCTTTCAATTTGAAGGCAAGAAGCAAATGACCCCTTTCATATGGATTGTAGTCTGCTGGGTTTTCTAATGAATTTCATATTCAAGAAAGAAGAACTAATGAAATAAGGAGAGAAAAGTCTGTGGTCATGAAATAGAGAGCAGAAATCGACAAACAGAAGGACAGGGGTCATTGAGCTCAACAGCAACACAAGACCCCGCTCAGCTGGAGGGACTCTGGCGAGGACGAAGCCACCTATCTTACAGTGACAAGCAGCAAATGGGGGCCTATTACTGCACAGAATGCTAATGCCAAACTTTGGGCCCTGAGGATTGGCCCTGTTCGCCAAACACAGGAGAGGAGACCTGCCAGGGTGCATGAATGACAGCTTCACTTCACACCCACAAGTGCAAGAGATAATAACCGTATAAATCACTCTTTCTCTCTCACTCCTTTGCCTCTCTGAAATCTGTCTTGACTGCTTCTAATGCTTCTTGTTCCTAGTTGTCCTCTTTTTTCCACCTCCTTCTTCCATTCAAATTCTTTATTGCCTCCTATCAAATACTTACACTGGCATAGTCTTGGATCTCTCCAGTTCTTCATTCTGAGATTTCATTATAATAAATATAGCAAATGTAGCAACTCTGGCTGCAAGTACAACAGGAACTGTGTCCATCATGTACATTTGAATCTTTATTTTTATTCTCAAGAATAAACTATTGTTAACTGTCTATTTCTCGTAATGCGGAATTCTCTTGTATGAAATTAACTATCAAAAATGTGGATTTTTTTCCTGCATTTGTCGCATTTGTGAAAGAAAAAAAGAAAAGGGAAAGATGAAGAGAAGAGTCTCATGCAGAAAGGCAGACTTGTCTCTGCGTCCCCTCGGGCCTGTGGTGTGGGCACTGACTCTATTTGACATCGAGATGCCGTGCTGAGCGAGGCAGAGTTAGGCAGAGACAGAAACAAAGAGAGGGAGACATCAGAGCTCTTATGCCTGTAGGGGTTGTGTAAATGTGAGTCATGGCATGATGGGGCGACTTGTTCAGGGTAGCATCACCCTTATAACTTTCATTTCGTTTAGGGAGTTCACACAGCTTCCTTGCTCCTACTCTTCTCTGAGAGGCAAAAAGAAGTTAGATAAAAATACAGAATTGGCAAACTGAGATAAGATGTTCAGGGAACAAGGTGATGTCTAGCTGTTTCTGGCTGTAAATTGGGTCTGCTTCAGAGAAGCACATAGCAGATTTCGATGAAGGCAATCGTCTTTTCTTAGGTTAAAATGTCATAGCAGACCTCATAAAAGTCGATTTTTGGACCTTTAAATTAGACCTAATTTCATTAAATGACTTAATTTGTATCATTGAAACTGCTTGTAGCAACTTAAAACCAATGTAGCAAAGATAAGAATCCTTTACCTTTAGCCTTCGATGGTCCATTTGCTTGTTCAATTTTCTTAAATAAAGAACCAATATTTTTCTCTTAGTTGCACAGAGTACATTTAAGCAACCTTGGTTCTTGATAAGTTAGAAATACAAAAACTGGAATGTTATTTATAAAAATAAATACCCGAGACAGATGTTCTTATAATTGACCCTTCGCTAAGCTCATGGTTACTGTTACTAGCAAGCTTTTTACTCCACCACTTTTCTCTGCAAAATACGAAATTCTTAGTATTTTTTTCTTAAGGATATTCCACAGGAAATAAATATTAAGAAATATCAAAGAGAAACAGACATGGAGAACTGTGTTATGCTTTGGAGAAAAACCTTAACATAATTTCTTGGGAAGAAATTTTGATGAAGAGAATATTAAAATTAACATGAAGGGTTATTGTTTATTTTCCGAAACTCAGCCTCAGTGTCTTTTTTTCTATTAATTAAAAAATACAAATAAATCCAAAAAATGAACAGTTACAAACCACAGAATCACAACATGACATAAAAAGTCAGCTAGTGCACTATTTCAAAATAATATATAAAAAAGAAAATATCTGAGGCCTTACAGCAAACATGACCACATTTCTCCTATAACTAAGATTAACTGGCCACTCATATCAAATCAAGACAGCATTTGGGACAATGGTACATCTTCCCATAACTGCTTCCAAATAGTTTCAGAATGAAAATTGGTATAATTTTATATATTTGTTATTTGTTCAATGCCTAAAAGATTTAAGAACTTAAATAACTATGTTCCAATTGAGAAAAGGTATGGCTTGTGAATTTTCCAATTTGATAAAACCATTATTTTGGTCACGAAGAAGGTTCAGTCAGCTATTTTCTTTCCTCGGACTGGAAAAGTACTGTTAAACACAAGTTATTTTACCATAAACTTGGAGCTGCTCCGAT
>JBAMHX010000006.1:11713726-11725693 GCA_037177515.1 Pseudomugil tenellus | reverse complement strand
ACATAAAAACCAAAATGACACATATGGGTGGATGCTGTTCTGTTTTACTCTTTTATTTTTCCAGTGAGGGAAGTTTATAATCTTATTGTTTTGCAAGATGTTGAGGTTGTTCTAGATGGGTGTAAGTTCACATAGTTACTTTAATAAAACAATGCTCTACATCTAGCCACCGATCATCCAGATAACTTGGTTTGAGCCATTTGGAGATGTACGGCAGCCTATTACATAAGAAATGGTGATTAAAGTTGAGCAGGTCTAATCCACCTCTGGTTGTATGTTGTATGTTGTAAAGGTTATAGACTGATACTTGATGGCTTGTTTTTGTAATGGAATTTGGATATCTGAGAATCCAATAACTTAAACCAACTTGAATATGGTTTATTTCGTGTCATTGAAAACAGATAAACAGATTATGGTTTTGTCCCGACCGCCGTGTCCGCAACCGGCGCGTCTGCCACCACTGGATATCTTTAGCACAATAAATCAAACAATTTTTACAATTTCGTTTTCATACTCCATTTATCTGCATAGGTCCCCAAGGGGACGACTTGTATCAAATTTCATGATATTTGTCGTTATGGTTTCGCCATCAGGTGACGCTTTATGCATGAAAAAATCTGATTTTGGCTGTATCTCATGAACTATATCTCTCATTGATGTCAAATCATGTGTAAATGGAAGGTCATGGCCTCAGGATGTCCTGAAGTCATACTGGTTCAAAGTTTCAACACCAGGTGGAGCTTTGTGAATGAACTTTATTTTATTGTACTGTGTTTATTCGAGGATATGGTAATAGAAGGATTGTGGGTGTTCAAGGATATAATCCTAGCCATCACTTGACGTAGACCTTGCGTTATTAGTTCTGTTAATTGGGGGTTTTATACCTAAATATCTAATGTTTCCAGATGGTATTATGGTATTGGATACATTTTGTAAGTCACAGTTTATGGGCATGACTTTGGTTTTTGACCAGAACTGATATTGATGAGGATGTTTTAATAATAATTTTGATTTGTGAGTGCATATTTTTCTTTTTACACAGTCTGTGATGAATGTATGTAAAACTCTGAGAAAAAAAGAGCAGATATAATAAAAATGTTCCTTTACAGCATATTTAAAAAATACATGTTACAAGGTTAAGATTTAAACAGCTCTATCTGTGAGAAGCCCATTGACAAAATGTATCAAATCAGTGGCTAAAACCTGTAATGACAATAAGGTACATTTTTGTGCTTTAGCAGTACAGCCAATCATCTGAATACGAGCATCCTCACATCACTGGGCAACAAAGGTGTAGTTTTGTGTTGACAGCCAGCATTATTGCAAACCTATTGCGCACTGTCACTGCTCTACAATAAGCATTAAGCAGTGTAAAATGTAAATAAGGACAGGCAGACTTCCCTGCTTGTATTATGTTCATGAAATGGAAAACATTAATTCAGCAGACTGTACAATCATCTCGGTTTTTCATTTTCTCTTCCCACATTTCATTAATGCTTCTAGACAGTCCATAGGGAAAGAGCAAAATAAGCAAAACTACTGGAATGATGTAAACCTTTTAAGATGAGTTCTCTGAGGCTAAAGCCATTTTGGATTTCAGCCATGACCTGACATTTGCATTGTATGCAAAGCATTTAGCCAGAAAATTATGTTTTTTTTGGAAGGGCTGAAATTTTTAAAAAGTAAAAGGAAGGATGTATCATCTCTGATCATAACTTATTTTTTTAAATCAGGATCAGTAGCGTGGGAGGATGAGTCACTTTTTTGAACATCTCATTTTCAAAACACCTCATTGTCACTGATGAGTGCTTTTCCCTTGCATCATCTGCAGCCACTCATCCACTTGAGAGCAAGTTACGCACAGCCGTGATCATGATTGTCAGTGATGATTTTGAGCCTTGATCCTTACGGTTCCGACAGTAAATGCAGTCTCAGAAACACCTGCATGCTCATTTCACGTTTCTGTATCTGTGTATTCCAGCAGCCTCAGGCTACAGAGTTATTATGTCTTCTCTGTTCTTGTTCGATGCAGCGAGCTTAGAATGGTTATTGGAAACAGATTTCTGACAAAAGATGTTGACAACATGATTTATTTTTAGGAACATCACACTAACAGTCACTAGGTATAAAGCTGATCTGATTATAACCAGTGGAAAACAAAAACACACACTTAGAGTGAATTTTGAGTTAAAGCAGAGATACTCAGGTCAGTTCTGCAAGGGCTACAGGTTTTCATTGTATCCCTGCTCCAACACAGTTGACATATAGCACTGGCTTTAGGAACAACTGCATCAAGAGTATTCAAGTCCAACAAGCAGTGAGTGTTCAGGATTTGCAGCTCTTTTTCAGAGGCTCATTTGTAATTATTCCAATTAACATACACACAAATAAAGCATTCAGTTCAGATACTTTGGTGAGGAAACTCTGCAGGAAATGAACATGAGAGCATCACCAAAGAGCGACATTCCTCCTTTGAGAAGCCTTGCCAGACCTCTACCGCAGCTGTCTTCAGATGATTTTCTTTTGTTGTTTTTAGGGTGCATTTCTGCCTTTATATTAGTCTTCAGGGAGTTAAATACAGCCTGGTTGGTTTGAAATCAAACCACTTAGAAAGGACAATGCAGAATACTCAACTACTTTACCTTCAAATGCTCTTGTGTGTCCTTTGCTGTGAGTTGTGGCTCATTGTCCATCTGCACTGTGAAGCTCTGTCAGACCAACAGTATATTCAGTATGCAGTATATTCCCTAAACATAAACATTTGAAAACAGACCATACCCCCACCACCACCACCACCACCACCACCACCACCACTATCTCTCTCATTTCTGGTACAGGTTGTACTTTTAAGGCTGAAGTGTTGAATTCGTATTTGTTTTTGTGAAGTATTTACTTCATGGCAAACCTATAAAGGGATATGTTTACCTCCTGGAGAATGTCCTTTACTTGGATAAATGTTGTGGAGAGCATTTTTTTTCTTTACTGGGAAAAGAAACTTACAATCATTGCAGAGCTCACCAGTAATTTGTTTTCCCTAGAATTTGTCAAACTGTTGATTTGGCCTCTCCTACTTTTCATTCTTTTCTCTATGATGATTTGTTTTGTCTTGGTCTTTTTCAGTACCATTCAAAGCTCCTTTGACCACATATTTCACAACAAAAGTTCCATAAATGGAATCTACTCCAACCCTTTCACTTGTATTTTGTATACGTTTCTGAGGAGACAGCCCACACCTGCCCAGAGAACAACTTTGAGTACATTTGACAATAAATACTGTGCCATAATAGAGGTAAGTCATTTCTTGTTTTGGACCAATTTAAGGGAAATAAAGTTACACATCCTACCCATGTTTATTCTAAAAAGAAAACTAACAATATGTTAAATGCTGGTCTTGAGACCTTTTGCCATTTAATGGAAAATATTAGTGCCTATCAAATTTTATTGGAGCAATGAATTTAAAAAAAAAAAAACGGGCAACATGAGGTTGCAAAAGTAATAAATAAAAAATCAATGTGTGATTAGGTTAAGGTCACCAATCTCCATCAGACTTAAGATCCCTTCATCTTTAATGTACAATATTATCAGTACATAATGCTGAATATGTCTCTTTCAGGTAAAACCATGCATATTTCAGCAAGGTAACACTAAACCACATATTACATCCATCACAACAGCTTAAAAGGAGAATAATCTGGGTGCTAGACTGGCCTGCCTGCAATATAAACCTTTCACCAATAGAAAACCTTTATGAAACTAAACTAACCAAGAGAGAAGAACTGAACCATTTTTCTCTCCTAAAACTGCAATGACTGGTCTCTTTACTTCCTGGACACTCACAGTTGTGAAAAGACGAGGGAATGCTACACAATGGAGACAGGATATCTGCCGGTTCTGTTCTGACATTTCATACATATTTACTCAGTGTTCCATCTTGACTTAGAGTGGGGAAATATGATAATGATATGATCACGAGAGAGAAGTGAGATCAACACAGAAAGCTTCAACTCCTTGACTTCTGTTGTAAAGCGAAGAATGAGGAAAAGAGAAGTACATATTTTAGGCCTGTGACCAAAAGTAGACAGACAGTACATACAGATATGTATATAAAGATACAGGACATGAATGATGTTTATCTTTGGTTTCGATTTTAAGTAAATTTTTGGCTTAGGTTTGACTGTGAATGATTTCAAATTAAATATTAGAGTTTGTGCTTTGCACTAATATTCATTGTATAGTTCAAAGTATAATTCTGAAATGACAAATGTCAACCCAAATATTTCTAAACTTAAAGGCACCTGAATATTTTCACTACACTACAAAACTCTAATGAAAGCTGAAAACTAACTGTCTTTAAGAAAAATGAGAATTTTAGTAATTTTTACTAAAAAGAAAGACGGAAATAAAACATCCAAGTAGCCCATGTTATTTATTTATTTATTTATTTCGTATGTGTAACATCCGTTGATTCACCCTTCTCTCTTACTATGACCAAAGCATTTTGAGTTGGTTTTGAGTTTAATTTGTCAATAGAGGGCGCTCGTAAGCAAGGATACAGTCAGTGCTGGAATTTAGTCCGCCGTGTGTGCAAGGTGCAGCTGAGACTGGTTTCCTCCTCCTCCTCCTCCTCTTCCTATCTTACTGTCCCTCACTCCTTCACTCACTCATTACGCTCACTCACTGTATAATTTCACACACAAACACACAGCGCCGCACTGTCCCTATAGCTATAACAAGAAGAGAGCAATTCAAAGTTGAGGGAATCCTCATGCGCACGCATTACTAAAGGCAATGCCTTCTCTTTTTTTCTTTCGTTTTTTATTTTGCACAGCAGTGAAAATGCGCATACGCGCGACAGAGAAAAGGTTAATCCACCTTAAACACTGAAAATCAAATGCACCTATTTAATAAACCTACTGCGCGCGTCCACGGAATGATTGAAACTCCCTGTTGGAGCATGACTTGAATGTATTCAGAAATCTACTCAACACAACAGCCTGAATGACATGTGGTTAAAACGCACAGGCACAATCTAAACTGACAGAAGGAAGTGGGTTTGCGCAGTGACCGAATGACATAAACCTCTAAGATGATATAAATTGGAGGAAGCAATAGTGTGTATGTTCGAGGGGTGGTTAGTCTTCATTTCTCTTTATGCAAATCAATTCATAACGACGGTGTCTGATTCCTGGATGCTGAGTGGACTTAGCGCGAGGCTTGAAGAGACATGGAGCACACTGCGCCGGAGAACTCGCGTGCTGCCACAGGCGACCACACGCATTCAGATGGTAGTAACAACGGGGAAATCACAGCACTGCACGAACTGCACTGCCCCATCCCGTCTCTGTGTTGAGCACACAATCGTAGCTGTGCCATATTAAACACACAACTTATGTCGCCCTCGGTGCGTAAAAGTTGCCATAAACAATGAACCACTTGAGGCAAGAACGCATTAACTTCCGTCTTTATTAAGCAAATACTATAATAGTGGAAAACAGACACAGCAGTGGCTTGTGTTATATTGCACCATATCACAAGGGAGCTTCATATATTGATGTATGGAGAGTCGAACCACGTGTGGACAAAATTTAGGCGAGAAGCAACCAATAAATGCATATTTCCTCTCTAGTCACTTTTTGGGAAATTTCCCAAATCTGTCTGTCGGCCTGTGGACCCGGCGATCCAGACCAATTCCGACCCTGTTTACGTGCGCTGCTTGGAGGGAGGGGGGATGAAGAGAGAGGGGGAGAGAGAGAGACTGCAATATCATTTGTGAATCCCTCACAGAGTGCTGCAGATAGGGGCTGCCAACACATGCGGCGCGTCTGCAGGTGAGAGCTGGCTGAGCACGCTGGATAGAATAAGGAATTAAACCGTCATTTATTTAAAGAAAAAGAAAAGAAATACATCGGATGTACTATTGACTTTTTTTTATTTTCTTTCTTTCTTTCTTTTGAATACAGCCCTAATTTTTTTCGTCGGTTGTGGAGTTTGTTCTTAAAACGAAAGAGAGAGAGACAGAGAAAGAGAGAGAGATAGCTGTGCTATTCACCTTGTTGCAAATGACTTGGAGAAGGAAAGCAGAATAAGACACCGGACAGGTAATCTGCTGCATATCCTAGAGATTAGAGAGTTGACGAGCTCGCGCGATCCACACTCACCGTGAGATGAGTTTGGAAACTGCGCGGGTGTTTCACTGATTCTCTCACATCCGTGGACATAACATTGGACAGAGGACTAGTGCAGCCCCACTCTCAAAAATAAGGAAATCCCACAAACGGTGAGAAAAACGGAGCGCCGTGGACTGAATTTACTTTTCTTGGTGATGATCGGACTATAGCGTTTTGGCTTTGACGCGCGTGGCATTCAAACATTTGAGGTAAAGCGCACAGAGCCCATCTGTCGTGTAGCATTTTTTTTGTTTATGATAAATAGATAAGGGTAAGGAAAACTAACATCCAGCTCCAAAAGACGGGAAACGGAGGAGAGAGGAAAGCCCCGTGCACTTGCTGCTTTTCACTGCAGCAGAGGAAGCGTCCGGAGGATGAAGTCTCACGCATCCCAAAGCAAAGAGCTTTGCTCTTAATGAAACAACATTTCGGTTATATATTCAGACTTTCCATTTGTGATTATTAATTTCTACACTTTTTTACGTAATAACGTGGACGTTTTTTTCCCAAGGGTGAACAATGAGGACTACTGGTGCAGTGGACTGTTTGTACTATTGCATGCTCATCCTGCAGCTTGTGCATCAACCCGCTGCCAAGCAAGTTCTCCGGTACCGCTTAGCAGAAGAGGGACCCGCTGATGTCAGAGTGGGCAACGTAGCCGGCGACTTGGGCATCCAAGCCGGGGCCGGTGAGGTGACTTTCACTCTTGAATCTGGCTCTGATTTTTTCAAAATAGACAACATAACAGGTGAGCTCACCACCAATGACAGGCGGATAGACCGCGAGAAATTACAGCAGTGCCAAATGATCTTTGACGAAAATGAGTGTTTTATAGATTTTGAAGTGTCCGTGATTGGACCAGCGCAAAGTTGGGTCGACCTTTTTGAAGGAAAAGTCATCATATTAGATATAAATGACAACACCCCATCTTTTCCTTCCCCTGTCCTCACTCTGTCTGTGGAGGAAAACAGACCCATTGGAACTCTTTATCTGCTGCACACAGCCACGGACAGAGATTTTGGCAGGAATGGAATAGAGAGATACGAGCTTATTCAGGATAATGGGGAAAACTCAAGGCGCTTGGGGTCTTCTGGGGACCCATACTCTGGAAAGAGGAGATTTGAAGAAGGAGCAAGCAGGAGTAGTGTCTTTGAACTGCAAGTTGCTGACACTACTGATGGAGAGAAGCAGCCTCAACTTATCATTAAAGGGGCCCTTGATAGAGAACAGAGAGACTCATATGAGCTCACACTGCGAGTTAGGGATGGTGGAGATCCCCCTCGCTCCTCTCAGGCCATTTTGAGGGTAATGATCACTGACGTGAATGACAACAGCCCTCGGTTTGAGAAGAGTCTGTATGAAGCCGACCTAGCAGAAAACAGCTCCCCTGGCGCCCCCATACTACAGCTTAAAGCAGCTGATGCAGACGTGGGGGTTAATGGTCAAATCGAGTATGTGTTTGGGGCAGCCACAGAGTCAGTAAGGAGGCTGCTGAGGTTGGATGAGAGCACAGGGTGGCTGAGTGTGCTGCACCGCATTGACCGCGAAGAAGTGAGCCAACTGAGATTCACAGTAATGGCCCGTGACCGAGGCCAGCCACCCAAAATGGACAAGGCTACAGTTGTGTTAAACATCAAGGATGAGAATGATAATGTCCCTTCTATTGAAATCCGTAAAATTGGACGAATTTTTCTTAAAGATGGGGTGGCGAATGTTGCTGAGGATGTGGTGGTGGACACACCCATTGCCTTAGTTCAGGTATCAGACCGTGATCAGGGAGAAAATGGCATAGTTACCTGCACAGTTGTAGGAGATGTGCCTTTTCAGCTCAAACCAGCCAGTGAGATGGAGGGTGAGCAGAATAAAAAGAAGTATTTCCTGCACACGTCTGCAACACTGGACTATGAGGCCACACAGGAATACAATGTGGTCATAGTGGCCGTGGACTCCGGAAGCCCTAGCCTGGCAAGTAATAACTCTCTTATCGTCAAAGTGGGCGACACTAATGACAACCCTCCTATCTTCAGTCAGAATGTAGTAGAGGTGATGTTCCCTGAAAACAATGCCCCTGGTGAGAGGGTGACAACAGTAGTAGCCATTGATGCAGACAGTGGGAAGAATGCTGAAATAGCTTATTCCCTAGACTCATCAGTAAATGGGATTTTCTCTATTGATGCAGACAGTGGAGACATCCGAATAAACACCATCCTGGACAGAGAGCAAACAGAGCGCTACGAATTCATAGTGATAGCTAAAGATAAAGGTATAAACACCCTTCAGGGTTCTGCAACTGTGATTGTCCTTGTGGCCGACAAGAATGACAACGAGCCAAAGTTCATGCAGGATGTATTCACCTTCTATGTGAAAGAAAATCTTGATCCAAACAGTCCAGTTGGCATGGTTACAGTAATTGATGCAGATAAAGGCCAAAATGCAGAGATGGGTCTTTTTATTGAGGAAGAGGAAGATATATTCTCCATTGAAAATGAAACTGGGACTATTTTCTCCACCTTGTCCTTTGACCGAGAGCAGAAAACTACATACACATTCCGTGTTAAAGCTGTGGATGGTGGTGACCCTCCCCGATCTGCCACAGCCACGGTTTCACTTTTTGTCATGGATGAAAATGACAATGCACCAACAGTCACTTTTCCAATAAACAGCTCATACACTGTTCTTCCTCCCTCCAGTAATATCAAAACAGTAGTGAGAACAGTCATAGCCACCGATACAGATACTGGCATCAATGCAGCCCTGAACTACAACATTATTGGGGGCAACCCCTTCAAGCTTTTCGAAATTGATGGAGGCACTGGGGTCATTTTACTAGTGGCAAAGCTTGAGCAAAAACACTACGGCCTCCACAGACTGGTAGTCCAGGTGAATGACAGTGGGCAGCCTTCACAGAGCACCACCACACTTGTTCATGTGTATGTTAATGAGACTCTCCTAAATTCTACGATAGTAGATGCCCAGGTGGCTAAAAGTCTGAGCACATCTCTTAACACAAACATTGCCGGTGATCCTAACTATGATCTAAGCAAACAGCGCTTAAGCATAGTAATTGGAGTAGTTTCAGGCATCATGACTGTCATTCTCATCATTCTTGTTGTTGTCATGGCACGTTATTGCCGTCCAAAGAATAAGAATGGCTATGAGGCTGGGAAGAAAGACCACGAGGACTTTTTTACACCGCAGCAACATGACAAATCCAAGAAGCCCAAGAAAGACAAGAAGAAACAGAAGTCCAAACAGCCTCTCTATAGTAGCATTGTCACTGTAGAGGCCTCCAAACCCAATGGACAGCGCTATGACGGCGTCAATGAGAAACTATCAGACAGTCCTGGCATGGGCCGCTACCGTTCAGTCAATGGTGGACCGGGGAGTCCAGACCTGGCGCGGCACTACAAGTCCAGTTCACCACTACCCACTGTTCAGCTTCATCCACAGTCACCAACAGCTGGGAAAAAGCACCAGGCGGTTCAGGACCTTCCCCCTGCCAATACCTTCGTTGGTACGGGAGATAACATTTCTCTTGGATCTGACCACTGCTCTGAGTATAGCACTCAGACTATCAACAAGTACAACAAACAGGTAAGAAAACACATTTCAGTGTTCCTTTGTTTCCCTCCACCACTCTTAAATGTCTTCTGCTTCTTCCTCTTAGTGTTCTCTCCACCATAATGCTTTTTGACAGTGGTAGTCTCAGTAGTCTTGTTGTCTTTATGGTGCTAATGTGTGTCAAGTTAGCAGCATTGATCTGTTTTGGTTTGGATTGCCGTTCACATGTAGTATTGAAAGAAAAGAGAGAGGTGTAGATAAGTCTGGGTAGGGATACTCTTACCACTCGACCAAACATGGTCAACTTTTTTACTTTCATCTCCCCATGTGTTAAAGTTGCCTTTTCCGTCAGGGGTGTCACAGCTTCTAACCTTGGCAAATGTGTGTCAGTGGTGTCGGCAGCTCACATAAGGATTTGGTTTGCAGTTATTTTATCCCAAAGGGGAGTATGGCAGGAGCTGGCAGTCCCCCCACCCCCCCATCAAGTTATGTCAAGCTATGACCTGCCCTCTCTCTCTGTGACAAGGTTCCCTTTTCTTCTTGTGAAAGTGGGAGGAAAAGGACAACAAAGAAGAGAAAAAAAGGGAAAAAAAAAGAAAAAATCTACTTTGATGCATCTTTGCAATCATTGCAGGTCAGTTTTAAAATATCTGCTTGAGCAGGAAATCCTGCTAAGGAGTTCATAGTAACATGATTTTTTTGCCTCAAAGTGTGGATGAATTAATTGACCCAGCAGTAAAAATGACCATTTATATATCACCTCTCTTACTGTGCCTCAGAGTCGCGTACAAGCTTATCTTTTTGCCTGTACACAAATGTCTGGCACCTGCTTCTCCTCCACCCTCTAGCTTGTATTACTTCCATTCTTTGGCAAATACTTTTCTTCCAGTTCCCCTTGAGTAATAGTTTCCCTTTTTTCATGTTTGCACACTGAGAAGTTGGTGTTTCATTTGATATTTAGATTGCAGAAAATGTGAGCTTGTATGAATGCGATCTTAATTGATAATTCTGTCAGTTTTCGCAGAGTTAGGTGAAGTTAAGACTTGATGAAACAGGCAGATTTTTATTTCGCAGGAAAAAGAACAATATCCGTGTACATTAAAGTCTAATGAATTATTGATCTTTCTTTTGCTTTGCTTCAGCACCACTCTTTCAGAATTCAAGAGTGCAATTTCCTCACTTGCCCTTTTTATCATTGTGTTTTCCTTTTGTTTCCTTTATGTACTGTTACACTGTACATAATTTTATATTATATGCTCATTGCAGTCCTCCATTTTCAAACTCTTCTTTCGACAGGTACACCATTACTACCTTTCTCTCCTTTTTCTGCCACATCGTACTTCTTACAGTGGTGCTTTACGCCAAACCATTTTTTTCTTTCCTGTACTTTCTTTTTTAATCTCCACTCTCATCTCTCTATATCCCCTCTCCCCCTCCCTGTTTCTGTTTCTCTTCTCAAATCATTTCATTCCCCTTTTACAGCTCTCCCTTCTTTTTCCTTGCACTGTCTGTTACAGCCTCTAATATGGTGTATTCACTGAACTGCTTCCCAGAGTGTGAGGAGTGCTGTTGCTTTCGGATGTCTCCTGCATAATTGAAAGGGCACTCTATTTGCTGCTGCGGCAGCAGCATGTATTGTGTGTCACTATGCTCTACTTATATAATTATTTATTTACCCTCTATATTAATGCTGCGGGAACCTTTATGGTCTGTGCATTTGTTAGAGTACAGTGTCTTGGAAAAAAAACTCAAACCACAATGCAAATGGAATTGTTTTTGATTTGAAATTTGATTTCTATGAATTGCAATAGAACAGCACAGAAAATATACAATGATTGACTGGGCAACATCAACCATGTTTACAATGCGGTGGAGCTGGTGTGGCGTTTATTACAAGACAGCCAACGGGGACTCAAACTGCATTTTATACCTCATGGGTTCAGTAAATGCAGACTGTTGAGACATTCCAACAGGGTGAAATTTAATGACTGCACAAGAGAGCTAATTGCAGAGAAGGTGTTTGCTCATGTGCTTCAATTATGGCATTAAACAGTCACCTCTTTATTAGATTAAGTAGTTAAGTGGTCATGCTCTTGATTTTAGGGACATTACATCTAAAAATACTGTTTCCTTGTGAGGGCCAATTCAACTACAGACATAAAACACTCAAGGATACAATTTGTGCAAATGCAGCAGACAGTCAAAGAACAAATTAGGTACTTCATTTATATATATATAT
>JBAMHX010000006.1:11688865-11707040 GCA_037177515.1 Pseudomugil tenellus | reverse complement strand
TCTGTCTGTCTGTCTGTCTGTCTGTCTGTCTGTCTGTCTGTCTGTCTGTCTGTCTGTCTGTCTGTCTGTCTGTCTGTTTGTCTGTCTGTCTGTGTGTGTTAAACACAACTCTATTTTAAAGTAAGCCTTTGATTAATAAGCTTCATTTAGTGTCAAATTTCTCACTTTTAATCTGCCTGTAATGATACAGTATAATAATAATAGTCTTCAGCAGAAGGTGGCAAACTGCTGGGAACATAAGTGCATAAAGGAAGCCTATCACGGTGAAGAGCTCTTATGAACTGGTGACGTGAGGGGTGCTTAAAGCGACTTCAACGAGTAGCATAGTGCCTGCATGTGTGACATTTCCAAGTGTGTCATGGAGATCCCCAGCTGGACTGTGAGCGGAGACAGTAACTTTCTGTTTAATCACCATCAAAATTCTGTGGCTGCCGCAGCAAATGTTTGAGTAGCGCAGATTACTTTTCCCTGTGAAGCCAATTGCGGCCCATCGTTTGATGTCTAAGCAAATGTGCTTAACATGCATAACCGCTCTTGCCTCCCTTGCCTTCCTCTGCACATTTGAAAGATTTACGTCTGGGTGTGTGCATGTGTGTGCCTACTCTTTTGAATCTCTTTGAATAAGCTTTTCTTTGCCCTGGCAGCCTCTTCTTCCAGTGAATTGGGGACATGACATGACAATTGGAGGCCTTGTAATTTATGTTTAAAATGCCAGCGTTATCCGCACCAGCGTGACTTTGTTTGAACAAGGAGGCATACCGGCAAGGGTCCTCTGTTGCTGTTTAAACCGTATGCTAGTGTTTGCTCAGGAATCCTTGGTGGGCTATCCATTGTTACTATGGCAATATAACTCCACCATGCTTGCACCCACCCACTGCAGATTCTCCCATGGCCATATGCCTGGAGTTTCTTTAAAGGTTTTTATTACTCTCTCATCCTGCTTGTAACCAGTAATTCAGACACCTTAGAGCCACAAACTGAGCTCAGAGGTGGTGACCTCCTGAAAAAGTCACAGTCTTCTAAAAGCGTTGGCCCGGAGTTGGATGAGGTGTGGGTACGCCGTGTTCCACTAAACTGTTTTGATAAAGCCATCTGGGCAAGCAGGGAGCATTTCAAAGCTGAAGGTCCCTGAACACTAAATTGGCAGCAGTTTTCTTTACCACAGTGGGCTCATCGTTTCCCTGTGTCACAGCTCCTCGGGGAACCTTAAGGATTTACTGTCCTTCCCACTTTGAGTTCTTGATTCATGGGATCAAATTAGGCTGAGAGAACATCAGTTCATGCACAATGCTTTACTCTTTAACTCAATGCCAGTGCATTGGCAATACCTCAGAAGTAGCTCACATACCGATTAACTATTTCTTCCATCTAGTTCCTGCTTAGGAAAGTAGTGTGAGTTTGTTCTTTTTCTCGATATAAGTGTGCAAGTGTGAATCATCCCTTCCAGCCAAAAAAGGTAAGTAAGCATTGTGTAGCTATAAATGAAAAAAGACTCAATTACAATCGTTCTGTCACATTTACACCCTGCTGTATATAAGACATGTTTTGCAAGGTCAAGTCAGTCATTAAAGCGCCACATTCAAGTCAAGCATTTTCCATCATCCCAAAGTATCAAATAGCCATATATCTTGAAGACAGATGAAACAAGTTGTCTGTATTTCATTTTATATCTGAGGAAAATGATGGCTGAATAACAATGAATTCATTCAGACAGATTAAAGGAATTGGTGTCAGGGATCAAAGAGGAAGAATGTTGAATTCATATAATAAATGCCTAAGGAGTGAACAGAAACAACCAAGTGTCTGAGTGTTTGGACTGGAAGACAGCAAAATGTAAAGCAGTCCATTACGTTTAGAGGTTTAAGGGGAAACTCATCAGCCTACAGCCAAAAGCTGGAATGACAGTAGTGAACTACAAGAGGTGCACGTTTGGGTGTCTGCAGGCTTTCTTTGCTGTAATGATTCTGAGCACATGTGCAGCCAAATGAAATGTGGCTTTGCTTATGTGCTGACATGAATTTGTCTGATCGGAAGCTTACTGCAAAATTAGTTGCAGTGTTTCAACATCTTTATTTACACGTCTGAGTGATAAACTCCCCCTACAAATTTTCAGAATTTGATCAAAAATGAGATATTGATCCTGCCCAAATGAAGTCCATAAGGCATTGGCAGGCTGCTTAAAGAATATTCACCTCATCTTGTTTGACAGACAGCCCAAGCTGCCTTTAGGAACACTCCAGGGCTCCCGTTTGATTGCTAGCTTCAGCGTCTTTGCAGACTTTGTGTCAGAGCTCATAATGAGCACTGTGGGCAGTTCATGGTGTGTACCTCTGCAAGCGAGGCACAAGAAAAGCCTTCCCCGCATGTGAGTATGAGTAGCTTTACATGTGCTTAGGGAGCTGATGAATAGATTTTCACCTGCTTCTCTGGTTTGATTTTCCCAGTATCTCATAGTCTTAAAACTGTCAGAAGCTCAGTTGCTTTTATGAAAATCCCAGAGCTATACAAAGCTGAGATGACCAAAAAAGTATGTTGATTGCCAACAAACTAGCTCTACTTCAAATGATCTCAATAGAACTGGAAAAAGTGAGTCTTGTCTGCCTACTTTAAATCATGTGATGATAAAATATTCTACTAATTCTGTCAACATATGAGTGCAAGAAGATGAAGAAAATCCCCCCAAAACCACTTACGTTCCTCCCACAATTATGTTTGTGTTGTTAACAGTGTGATCTGAGAGTGATGTTTTGTGGGGGGAAATGGACGACACCGCCTCATGTGTTTACCTTGCATAGGCACAATGACAACAACAATTGCGACAGCAGCAGGAAGAGGCCCTTTGTGCGGTACAAGCTGATACACCGAAAGGGAGTGACAGGCTTGAAAAATTGGCAAACAGTGTTTGCTGGAAGGCTTCCTCAGGGCTTGGGTACCTTTGAAATCATGTGCGAATGCAGAGGAGTGTGAATGAAAAATAACTGTGTGATCCTGCCATGTTGCTTCTGTCAAAAATGTGTTTTTTTCCCTCTCTCTTCCTCCAAAAGACCAACTCCCTCCCCTGTCCCTTCTCATTTTTTTCTGTCATCCTCATCTGCCCCTCAAAGGTGGCTTTTTTCTCTCTCTGCTTCTCATCATCTCTGTCGTAACACTCCATTCTCTTAGCAAGATCCATCTCCCCTCTGTGTTTCTCAGACACCCATCCCCCATTCATCTGTTTCTTCAGCTTAGTGGACGTGGTTATTTAGGGCTTAGGATCTATAAAACCCGCCTTAGGTGTGTTTGCTTTTGTTACTTTCCCAAAATGGTGCATTGAATGCCGCATTGTTAGCTGCTGATCCTTATTCAGCCACTGTCCGTCAGAGGAGTTTCCTGTGGTTTAGTGGCAACTTGAGACTGAGGTAGAGCACTGCAATCTCATCAACAGGTTTTAAGTAGTTGAACTGTCACTTATCTGTGAATTCCAGAGGAACATAGTTGGGATTGACGCCTTCGCCTTGCTACAAGGCTAGAGACAGGAGTTATTTTCCTCCTCAGTTATTTACAGTTTAGAGGTCAATGTCAGTGATCAAAAGACTTCTACTCTATAGTTCAGGGATCGCCAACTCCAGTCCTTGTAAACCAGTGTCCTGCAGGTGTTGGATGTTTCCTTACAGCAACACATTTGACTTGGGTCATTAACACACTTGTGCAGAACTTGTCAAGAAGCTGTTGGAGATCCATTTTATTTCAGTCAGGTTTGGTGCAGTATGGAAAAATTCGATAACTTTAGGTTGTAGATAGGAGATCAACTCATTGATTATTGGTCATTTATTCATTTAAATTAATCTTGTATATATGTACATTAAATTACATGGATGCTACAGTTTCTTGTCAAGTTATGCACAATGACCCAATTGCTTGAATCAAGTGTACCGAAGCAGGGAAACATCAAAACATCAGTTGCCGTATAGGAGGAATTCTGTTTGATAACTCCGCTTTAGAGTTTTTGGATAGTGTTGAGTAACAATTAGGTGGCAGTTAAGTTACTTTTTATCATAATACCATAATTTTATGAGTTGTGTTGGTGACAAGAGTACAGTAAAACACAACATGTAATGACTGCAGTTTGTCATCTATTGGTTGGATGTAAAACATTAACACCACTTGCTTAGAGCAAGAATAACTAACTTGCTCATTCCTGTGAAGTTTCTAAAAGCACAAACAGAAGAATGTTTCAACACTACTGTGTGTTCATCAGAGGATTACAGACCTTAGTTGGTTTGCACTATTAAAACTTCATAAGAATCAGTGGTGTCTTATTACTCTTTTATAGTTGATTATCCTTCAGCTGGGAAGCTCCCAATTCAACTACTCATTATTGGAGACTGTGCAAAGACTTTTGTTCTTACTAAAATGTCTTGGTTTGGGTTGAAAAACCTTATGTCTAAGACCAAAATGTGTCCAGTGTACCATGCCCTCAACATTTTAATTGATGTCATTTAAACACCTCATGATAGCATGTATATTCTTTTAATAAGGCGTGTTGTTTCATTTAGGTGCAAACATATTCTTTTAATGTTTTCTTTGTGAGCAGAGCAGTTTGAGTAGGCTTGATTAAAACTCAAACATTTTTATAGGTGAGATTCCATTACGTGGAGTAGAGGAATAATATATCATCTCCTTGTATATAATGATGCACTGATGTCTAGTGAAAACTTCTCATGTTGAGATTTATGATATTCTTCATTAATATTAAGGATTGGTTATTAGTAATGACAAGAGTAAATATTCTTTATATCTTAATATAGCTTAAAGAAAAAAATCCAACATCCTTGTATTCACTGTGTCAAACACATTAACAATATATATGCATGTATGTAAGTGTGATTTTGTTTGAACCAATTAGTTATTTTTGCCTCACTGGAATAACAGAACATATTTTTTTAAAAATCTCGTCTGCTCTACTGCGACACAAACCGAAAACATTCACAGCATGATTGCTACTGCACAACATCTGTCCCAGATTGCTCTACCCTTCCTAATTAAACCCTGTTTACCTCAACATTCTTAAAGCAGACTACTGACTACTTATTAGACACAAGCTCCTCAAAGCCTTGTTTAAATCTTGCAAGCTTGATGAGAGAGCCAGTATCGTAGCTGGTGAGTAAGAATTAAAAATTCCATGGGTAGCCCCCCTCCCCCGCCCCCCTTGAGCATCTCCTCTTTGTGTCCATGTCTGGTCTGGATAATACCAAGCCTCCTAACAGAAAAAAGAAAAAAAACTTTAATGCTCTGAACAGTGCTTAACCACTGTTTTGGTAGATTCAATGGAAGGAACCATAAAAGGAGAGGAAAAAAGGGAATCTGAAACTTCGGGCAATTTCTAATCATACATTTTTAATGTTTATTCCACTGCTTCTTAATTAAATCCATGCATCAGAGTACAGTGAAAAGCCTTGTATCAGAAGTAGGTTGTGGAGGGTGGGCAGCTAACAAATTTATAATGCATATTTTCTCCGGGATTGTCCGTGAAGGAGATTAATAGATACTTTCAGAAAAGGCTCCTATGCCTTTTTTAAGTGGATTTACGCTAAAAATGTGTCATCTCGGTTTGGGTCAGAAGGGCAAAAAGGTGCACAGTGTTTCCAGCAGTTCCACATGTTGAAACATATTGCTATTTAAAGTGATGGCCATCTCAGAAAGATACATTCTGATGATTTCAACCCTGATTTAACAGACTCCTTGCAAACATCTCTCTCTCACACATGCACACACGCATGCACTCACAGAGAGAATTATCCTGGGCAGCAGCCTGATTCAATTAGGAGGAGGTGAGGAGCAGAGAGATGGGGGTCACACTTGCCATTGCAGCCCAAATGGAGATGCTTCCTGGGAGACCCAGCTTGTCTCTAAATTTGGCTGCTCCTGGGTCATTGTTTCATCACAGCCCAGAATGGCTCCAGGCCTTGCTGTGACTCTGACTATCTATATATCTAGAATCTTCATTTCAATTTAAAAAAAGCTGCTGCTCCCTCGCTGGTGTTGTTTGCTTCCAGTCTTGTGTGCACTACTACTGCAGTCACATCGCAACAACCCTCTGCATCTTCTAGGAGATGTGGGTTTTGCACTTGGAGAGTAGTGAAGCTGAAGTGTAGAGTTTTTAGCTCTAGATGTGTACATGTATTTCAGGGTTGCTAGCATCCAAACATTTTGGTTTAAGGTTTGTTTTTTTGTTGGTAAAGTAGGAGAATGAAGGGCAACAGCACCTTCCAGAAAAACATTACTCATCTTCTATTGAAAAAGATTAACTGGACACACTTTTGCTTTTCTATTTTAAATATTTTTAAAATGAAGATTTAAATGTATGGAGTATATGGAATGAATTGCCTAAAATGGTGCTTACTGATATCTGCTGGTCCTCCCATCAAGTTGTGATGGATGAGGGAGGGTCAGTGTACGATAAACACCTGGCCTTCATGTTAGAAAGTTACTCAAATAAGCACGAGAGTCAGTCTCTGATGGGAATGTTTATAAAAAGCACCTGCTTTTGCTTCATCACCCTGTCCAGATGGCTGTGGCTGGATCCTCTCAGCTGTAGGAGCTGATAGAGATGAGAGAAAAGGCTCTATGTGAACTCTTCCCGAATGTAAACCAGCGCAGTGCATGCATAAATACGGCACTTCATTGTAACAAAACATATATTCTACAGTGTCCAGGTGATGTTCTAAGCTACTCTACACAATTTAATTTTATTTATCAGAAAAGACCTTACTCTGCTGCAAGGAAGTATTCCTGCCTAAATAAGCTTTTCTCTGCTGTTTTCATTATGTTCCAGAAAAAAAACATGTGGATTTAATAAACAACACCTCAGGCCAGAAACATCTCCAGGAGGACCAGCTGCCTGAGCTAAAGTTGTTTAACTCCACTCTTGCAAAATAAAGAGCAGCAGAAATTAACTAAAGACAGCAAAGACATAAAGCTCCAGAAGCAGAGAAAATGATGGAGAGCGGTTCATAGTAACAGATTCTGCTTATTTAATGAAGAACCTTATACACACTACTTTATTTTAAGATATTTCATGTAGTTGAAATAAAGGGGGAAAATAGAATCTGCCTTGAAGCGTAGTTTTCCAGCATCTTTTAGGATTCCAGCCTTCTGTCGGTACCTGTGCCAAGGGTAATGTGCATCAAAGCGCAGAGACAAAGGTCTTTGAATGCATAGTGGATGCCACCCGGGTCTTTCCTCTGTTCAGGGTGAACAGAACAAAACACTGAGGCATCCACACCCACAGGATTTAGCGTATGATCGCCTCCACGGCCGTGTCTACATTTAATAAAAGCAAATCTGACAGGTTTTAAGGATTTGGGCAGGAGTCCCTAACAATCAAGACTGTCTGAAGTCAGGTTTGACGCTCAGCTCTGAATCAAATTGTGTGAGGCACCGACCCCTCAGGGGAGAAAGACAGAGAATCAAGGAGCTCAACAAAAACAAGTCTTTCTTGTTTTTTTTTTTTTTTTTTATTCTGCTCAGTGATCACTAATTACACACTGACAAGGCTCCTGTTAAAAAAGTACAAAAGGGGGGGCATGAAAAAAAAATTAAATACCAATGTAATTACATTTATTAAGATAAGTCGGAACAAACACGCTCCTCTCATCCTCCGGGGACTTCAGTGGGTGTACGTGGATGGCAATGAATCTTTTTTACTTTATTTAACAAACAGAAAAAAACTGGAATGTGAGTCTTTCCCTTTTGGAGGGATCCTACACACAACTCAGAGTTTTATTAGCATGTAATTTGGGAATAGCATGCTATCAAATGTGGGAATACACAAGGAAGCTTTCATGTTGGGGCAAAGTGCCGACAAGCTCGCCTATGCCCCTAAATGGGTCGAGTAGCGTTGCCAGGTTGGAAAGCAGCACTCACAGCTTTTCACCGCAACCCTCAAAAAACCCTTTTTGCGAGCTCAGCTCTCGTAGCGCACACCTTATCGTGCATGGTTTCAGTTGGGAGCGAGAGGATGACTCACAATCTCTGTCTGCCTTTTTTTCTCAAAAGGCTCAAGTCAGATTTTTCCTGCAATGTTTGTGGTGAAATTTGGATTAATCACAGAATAATCAACTTGTATTTTCAATCGCGAGCAGATAGAAAATAAACACGTGCCAAGTTCAACATGAAAAACACTTCAAGAGATGAAAAGGTGGATAGACCTGTTTTTCCTTTTATGTTAGAGGTGTGCCCGTCCTGCTCTGTTAAAGTGGAATGTAACAAACACACGCACTCATCTACTCAATCAACCCCTCTGCAAAGCCTGCACGTGTGTCTTGCATCTTTGGCTCTTGCTTGCGATTCCAGAAGTGCTGCTTTTATGAGTGCAATAAGGTCACAGCACTCTGCAAAGTTATGCCACTTCATAGCTACAGTATTTCTAGTACCTGGGATCAGCAGTGAATTGAAAGCTGTAGAGGCAGAAAAGGCAGGCTTTGCACTTTAGGTTTTTTTATGACATTCTTATAGCCATTTTTTTAAAGGTTGCTTAAAAAAATCATGAACAATTTGAGAACTACTGTGGAAAATTCTTGGAGATTTTCCCTCCAAAATGAGGTAACTATGAATTCCAAATAAATGAGTTATGACCTGTATCCTTAGAGTCGCCATGACTACCTGTTCTTTCTTTTTTCTTATGCTACATTTATACAGTGTTACAAGACATTGTTGGATTCTAGGTTCAGTAATAATTCAGCTCATATTTGGATCTCACAGGAGCAGTGTCTGTTGCTAACTCTCCCCATGTGTCATTAAACGCTTTTGGCAATGGACTTCTTGTTTAAGCTGTTTTGTGTCTTCCACTTACGAAACAACTTCTTTTGGCAGAGAACATTCTGATCACCTCAAAAAAGCCCAAATAAGGTGTTTTCCTCAAAACATTTTTTTTTGTCGCCTTCTCTCCTGCTCTTGCCATCCCTCATTTTTTTACCTCTGCATGCTTTATTGAAACAACGTCAAAGACGCAGTCATGAGCAAAAGATGAAATTGAAATAAAATTAATCAGTTGAGTGTTTATGTTAATTAAACCTGAACTTTTGCTTTTTTTCCCTCTTCTGTTTACATGATGCAAATTTGCTGGATTGTTAACCCAAGATAAGGAGAATTTCTCCACATCAATATTAACCCAAAGAAATCCTATACTCGGACTAGGGTCAGGTTAATTTATTTAACATTTTAATTTATGAACATTCATTTTTTGACAAATATATAAATAGATAAATGACACATAAAAAAAGAAAATGCAAGGTTTGGTTAACACACTTTCCCGATGGTGCCCATAGGGTTAACACCATTTCATGGGTCTTAACCCTCAGCCTTCCCTTGTAGGTTCTGTCAACAAATGATATTAGGTTTTTTTTTTAGTTCAGGGTGGGGGAGTGGAAGATGTTGTGTGCCTGGCCTGAACGTGATAAGCCAGACTTTAACAAACAGACTGAACCTCTGTCTTAAACTTATGCCACTTTTCCATTTGTACCTGCTCTACTTGACTTAACTCCTTTATCCACAATTTCAGAGTGTTTCCACTAGGGCTTTCTCTAGTAGAGAAAGTACCTAGTAGATACTTTAAGGGTACCTACTTCATTGTGGTTCTAACCGGGGAGGCTTACAGTGTGACATCTATGGGCTAGTGGCAATTGATTGGCTTGATGCAGTGATGTCACTAGACAGCAATTCCCAACCCAACATGTCTGTGAAATTTTTGTTTACTGATATAAACACAAGCAAGACGAAAACCATCTCTGGTCAGGACGCTGGTCTCAGACATATGTAGTTGCCAGTTTTCTAACTGGTTTTAGGTCAGCCTGATTTTAAGGTTAGTAATCTAAATACAGCTAGCTTGAATATGATCTATTTCCTGACTTTCTGCACCAACTTTATTTTTGTTTAAATTACTGACGTGGCGCTATGATGTAATGCTAGTGTAAGTCTAGTCTAAAGACCGATGGCAGCCAGAACACATTAAGAGAATTCCCTTCTCTTGCAAAAATGTGAATACAAAATGAGCAAGTGAGTAAAGAAAACAAAATGTACAAACAGAATTATGCAATAGCTTCTCATTGGAAAGCTTTTGGAAGCTTTCTAAACCAATTAGAAAACCAAAGTATGTTTCCCTAAGATGTTACTGACACTTCTTACCAACTCCACTCATTAATTATTGCTATCCAGCTACCAGAACACACTGTGCTTTGCTGTAGATGGCACTAATACTAGTGTTAATGTTGTCTAGTAATTAAGATAAAGACATTAAAACCAGAAAAGCAATATTTTTTATATCAAAATACTACCGTACCTCACTGGGGAATGTTATTGATTGGTTTCCTTAGGGATACTAAAGGCGGAAAACATGACATAGTGTAAAGAAGTGTTTAATAAGTCATTAAAATGTAATATAGTTCCTGAATGGAGTTTAAATGAGAGGTTGTGAGATAAGCAGCTGTAAATCCTGCATTTAGATGGATTTGACATAAATGATTTACTTAAGAATGGGGCACACATGCACACATACTAAATAAAGGACAATAAAAAGATCTAAATGAAAGTATTTGTCTGCTTTTAGATGGAAATGTGCCACCAGCTTGGTCTTAACCAGAAACCCGAGCCCATTGGTCATATTCCATTTTCACTTCATTACTGGAGGTAACCGAATACATTAAGGTACCTCTGCATGCAGAAAATGTGTTCGCATCAGCATTTTAATCCAAAGAAGGTCCTTTTAATGAGGGAAGATTTTATACTACAGTGCATTATTCAATTAGAAGGATGAGTAAAGGAGGGCCGGCTGTAAAAGTCCCCCGTGTAGGATTCTCACCAGCAGGCAGCTGCAGCATCACGGACAGCAGAGATGGTGAAAAACGGGGAGAAAGGATGGATGTGATGAAATGGAGGAAGGAAGAGCAGATCGTCAAGGGGAGGAAAAAGCACATAAGAAATGCAAAGCAAAATGTGCTTGGCGGAATACATTCGGAAGCCAGATTAATAATGTGAAAGCAACTAGACACCCGCAGCCTTAGCCTTGCCAGTGGCTACAGCACAGACCAGAATACGAAAGCGGAATGATAATATAATATTTTGGATAGATTGGGGTAGTATCCAAAGCTCTAATGACAGTCGTTGAATTGCAAATATCCTCGAAGGCATGTTCTTGCTTTGGTGGCTTATTAGCCAAGCTATTTAGCATTTCAGCTCTTGTTTTTGGAACAAGTGAATACTGAACGTGTTTCTGGGTTTGTTGTGCATCTCAACGAGAGCTTAAAATCATTTGGGCTTCTGTTTGAGCTTGAATTACGAGGTAAATGAGAGGCATGGAAAAAATGTAGCTTTTATGTTACATGTTTGCCAAACGATATTTGTGCTCTTTCCTGGAAGAGGAATATTACACAACAGGCAGGTGCACAAACATACTGTTGCTGCACTGATCAACACTTGTTTCCGAGTGGGTTTGATACTTTGAGCTTCGTTTCTCTTGGTCCCTGACCAAATGAGCTCTGATTGAGCCTGATGTTTGAAAAGTGAGTATGCACTTCATCTTTTTTGTGTCTGTCCATGACAGAAACATGCAGAAAAATAAACATGGCCACAGTGGAACTACTCACATATGGAAGCAGAATGGCAAGAACTATCACAAATGAGCAACACTCGCCTCAAAATAGCAACAATCATTTGGTGTCTGTTTGGCGAGATTTGATGGTATTCTGTTCCCAAACAATAACCTGAAATCAGAGCGGCAAGAAGCTGGGGCACTGTCTCACTCAGTGGCCAAAGAGGGATAAGAACACAAATGCCCATTTTGTATGTGGGAGAGGAAGCGAGGCAGGCTAGGATTGCACACAAAGTCCTTCAAATCCTCTGAGGCGCTAGGGGCCGTCATGTGACGAGCGGTAAATTGATCATGACATAGAACCGTGGAAAAAAAGAACTCTGAACGTGCAAGCATGTCACAACCACAAAAGATGAGGCAGTGGATGCAGGGCCAGAGAGAAAGGGAACACACACAGACCGAATCATTTCAACATCTACGCTGAAAAGCGGCGGTGCAGCTTATGTGTTGGTGTCTTTAAAATGACACACGTGCACATTCACATAAACGAAAAAATGCTACTGTATCCCAAGATATGGAGGAAAATCTAAACCAACCCTCATGGCATCTTGACAGTTGTGCTGTCACATCACCTTCTCTTACAGTTGAATGTGGGTTCATAGCCACACCTTAGGCTGTGCACAGTCAGAAAAACACACTTTGAAACCACCCACTTGACTGAATTGCCACATTTTCTAGGTTAAACACAACCTTCCTTTGAAGTGAATTTCGCTGTCCCAGAGCATGCAAGTATTATGCTCACTACCTTGAAATATTAAAAGCAGAGTGCAGCAAGGATATCTGAGAGCATCCTCTCCTTGCTTTTTATCGCCTCTTTTAAAGACTGCCACACACACAAGAGTGACCATGTGGATGAACCTTGCAGGATTAAGTAACATATCCTAATGGCCAAGGAGAATAAATCCACTAGTGAAGCATGAGATGGGTCATCAGACGGGTTGTTTGAGCTAAACACTCAGCCATTATAAAAGTGAATACTTTGCAGTCACTGTGTGCATGATGCTAAAATATTAATCATGTGAAGTTGTAAATGAAAAGTTGTTTTGTTTTTGCTGAGTGAGAGATGAGACGTTGGAAAAATGACAGCAAAGTTCATGTCAACACTGTTTTATAAATGTTGGTTTTAATTTTTAATGAGGGGCTTTGTCCTGGAGAGGGTATGCTGTCTTGTTTGGACCGGAATGGTAAAACAGTATGGGTAAACTATGGAGATGCTTCACTTCATTTACATTTTTTACGTTTTAAACAAAATAGTAAGTAAATGAGTTTTTAGTTAAACACATCACGAAGTTACACGTTGTTGAGTGGGTATAGCAGTGTGTGCTGAGGCCTTGTCCGACTCGCTTCCATACAAATGGGTTGTCCCTTTTGAAGTGGTGCTTACCCCCACTCTGCCCTTTGATCTGCTCATCTTGGCCTCCCTTGAACTCTAAACCCAGTGAGTTCCTGCACATATCATGGGAATAAAGGGCAATGCTGAATGAACTGAAATAAATAGAAGCCATCACTTTCATTGTTAAAGCTAAGGGCAATGAAGAATTATTGAAGATTTGTCTTTTGATGGCAGTTTTTTTTTGTGTGTGTGTGCTGCACAAGGGCCTCCTGCAGAGTTTTAGAAAGATTTCCCAAAACAGGTGCTTTCACAATTATTAAATACCACAGAGATTATTGCAGTTCAAGCCGTTCTTTTTTCAGAGAAAAATCTGGAAACAGGATATTTACCTTAAAATCTTGAAAAAAATGAGGTTTTATCTCCAGAAGTTGTGACTTCTGACAGGTTCTGTGCAACAATTTCAGTGGTTCCTGCATGTGGTTCCCATTCAGCGAATGGGAACCACATGACTTTTAAAGGGAAAGTTGCATGGGACAATGGTTCACAAAGGGGTTCATTCTAATATTTGCAAACAATAATTTGCTATTTGAAACTGTAGTTAAAGTTTATAATTAGATGGAACCCAGCTGTTAGTAGTAGAGTAAGTACCTCTTTCTTTTCTACATTTCACTTCAGAGCACAGGATTATGTCAGACTATTTCAGCTTCTATTCATAAGATATCCTGTGCTGCTCCCAGCAAGCGGTTTGGGCAACCACTGAGCAGCTAGTGGTGGTTCTTTATGAGTCACGGCAACATCGTTTTCCCTCACCACAGTAGGGGAGCTACCACTTTGTCTTTTATACACCTGACAACAATGGGAAGTGCTGTTGAGCTTTATTCCCCTTTGACATCAATACCGATTTAGAACTATGCTGTTGAGGTGAGGCTACTTTGCAATTGAGCTGGCCTCTCTCTGCCTGGGGCTACAGATGACGTGTGCAGCATACTCACCTAAAAACAGTGTTGCACAGCTAAAGAACCTTTGTCCCGGTCCCTTCTTGTTTCCAGTCCCTTCTCCCTTACTCTCCTAGCCAATTATCAATTGTCTTTAGAGATACAATGACATTGAGTTTTGACAGTTGAAGGTTTTTTTTTGTTGTCATTGAACCTTTTTTCCTCACCCTTCTTTTTCTGTCTGCCTCTATCTGCTTTTGAAGGTCTTTTATCTCAGCTCAAAGACAGGTGGGCTGGTTGAGCTGAGCACTAAATGAAAGCAGTGGTCGCCTCTTCGACCTCAGGTTCTCCTCTCTCAAGAGCAGGCCTCGTTACTGGCACGGGAATGTCACCTCTGCAGGAACCAGATCAAACGGTGCATGGTGCGCATGCTCTTGCTGGGCGTTGGTCAGAATCTGATTAGAAATTTTGCCAATGTCAAAAAACTAATGGAGAGTCAGAAATAAAAAGAAAAGAAGAGCTTGCCACCTGGGAAGGTTTTAACTAGCATTTCAGGATTAAACTTGCCTGACAAACCCAAAGTTTTAGACACAGGATCATATTCCTCTCGATGGTGAGTCCAGCTTCAGCTTGTCCCCTGATAATTATCTGCAATTTGCAACTTGAAAGGATAAAGTCTACATGAGGAAAACTGAAACTTTTTTTTCTTATCACTTTTTACAAGTATGGCAAAGTCTTGAGAGTGGAGATCAAATATTTGCAACTGGTTGCATTATCAAAAATTAGATGCTCTATCATTGATAGACCACCACCATGCTTGTACATCTGATGCTCGAAGCAAAATCTTTTTTACTTCATCCCTCTGTCTTTTCTTTTGTTTATTTAGTTTTTTTTCCACAGTCCCCTCATTCAATCTTCTCTCAATCTGCTTTTTCTGTCTGTGGTGCAGGAATAGGTCAAGGGCAGGAAAATGATAACATTCGCTCATTCTCAGCTCAAATTAGGAGTGCAGCAACCTGTACACAAACACACCACGATGATGGATGAAGGGTCCTACGCCACGGGTGTAAA
This sequence comes from Pseudomugil tenellus, assembly GCA_037177515.1. NCBI lineage: Eukaryota > Metazoa > Chordata > Actinopteri > Atheriniformes > Pseudomugilidae > Pseudomugil > Pseudomugil tenellus. Next base: position 11,692,075 of record JBAMHX010000006.1, on the reverse strand, counting down.
CATGATTCATGGCTCCTTTGTGGGTATTAGTTCTACACACGTACGCAAGTGTTCACACACACGATCTCAACTGTACTTGTATATCAGAAATCCACTCTTTTGTCAACATGCTTCTTTATAATGCCAGATGAATTCCACCTCTGGCACTTCACTAGCAACAAAACCTGCTACACTGTTTGAATGTCAACAACATGAAAGAAGCAGAGAGCGCTCAACACACAGCCTCCAGTCAGTCACGGCAGGTGGAAGAAGGTTCAAGGAGGTGTGTTTATGCTCAGACACCCACCCATGCGCTCTCTCAGACAGATGCTGAATGCCTCTGATAGTATTAGCCTTTGTTTACTCACACAGTCTTACACACATCAAGCAAAGTGACGAGCAGCTCTTTGTTGATGAATGTTCTTTTTCCATTTCTTAAACAGGCATGTTTCAGTCTTCTGAGAGTCACAAAAGCTGAGTGGGAGGTAAAAAGGAAGGAAGGCAAACAGAGATAGTAAAAAAATGTAGGGATGACATGAGTGAGATTAAAGAAGTAAAGATTGGCAGTAAACAGACAGAAACATTGAAAATTGCCAATAAATGAGGACTGAAGTTAAGGGACCAAGTCTAAAGCATCAAGGGAAACATGTTTTGTGTTAGATGTTAGAGTACAGAGTTACCCCAAATGTTCTTCGCAGACAAAAATGTTCCTAATATCTCAGTTAAGACTCTATTATGTGCGAACAACTTTGGTCCTTCATGGATTAAATTGCTCTGGTTTTTAGATCTAAATGTAAGGCTTTTTGTCCCAGTAGATTGGACTCTAAAGAAAAAGTGATGTTAAATATACCCAGGTGTGTAGACAAATATTTATATGATCCAACTAAATCCTTCTGCACTCATATACTACAACAGACCGATATAAACAATTAAGCAGATGTTGAAAAGCCTCTATTAAGGTGTCATGCGCTATAGCCTGCACAGAACAAAGATGTTCTCACACAAACAGTGAGATTTAACAAGTTTACCATCTTAGTTTAGCACATCATACTAATATATGCTCATTGGAAATACAAAAAGTTGGCCAAATTTTTGTATTTAAGTCAAGAAGAAAATTTTGATGAAGGTTTATTACGATTCATGCAGGGAACTTTGAATGTCTATGTCATATAGAAACTGTAAAACAATGCAGTAAGTGATTTATTAGATAGTAATCATTTGGTCAACCTGCAGTTAAATGAAAGGATTATCCAAGTTTATACAGTAAGTACAGATTCAGGCAAAACACATAATGATCCAATTTTAGATAATTTAGATGTAACTTAGTCAAATCTCTTGACTTCAGCAAGATGATCTATAGTCTTATATTAGAAACAGTTTGAGAACCACTGCCTTATTGTGTGAGTATTGAAAGAGTTGGGAATGCAACCTTGCTTGTGCTTTCATATCAAAACTGATTGAAAAATTTGGTGGCTACACATGTCATAGACATGCAATCTCATAAATTACACATACGTCTCTGAACAATGAGCGTCTTTGTGCCCATTTTCTTTCAAACCCACACTTCTTTTTATTCATCTTTTCTATCATATTATTTTCACCTACTTTCATGGTATAGCACTGTCCATATTACAACATACATCCTCCTGTGCAGACATATATTCTTTATTATTTTTACTTATTTATTTTTATCCCTGTGGTCATTCTTCTTTGTGTTCTAGATGAATTTTTATTCAAAAGTAAAGAAGCCATCTGTGTTGTCTCTGTCTTGGATGGTAAAATATGACTTATTTTTCCTGAAAGGGATGCAGTCAGATATTTAATTTTTTTTCTATTTGACTGTAGTCAGTCTAGCAAAGATAATTGTATAAAATCCTCACCACATCTTCTTTTGTGAATCCCTCAGAGAGAATTATTTAAGATGCCTGACCAGGATGATGTGGATAAATGTTCCCATCAGCGCTAAGTGAAACCCACTGCTCGCCTCTTATTTTAGGCGACACTGGCAACACAGATGGCCATTTCTCAAATGAAATTTAATTTGATTCTCATGTACTTGAAGTTTTTCATCATTTCTCGTCACAGAAGGTGAACCCTATACTCTGTCTAGCTATTTCTCTTAAGCCTGTTTCTCCAAGCTACTGTCCTATGTGACCACAGGAAGACTCATAGCTCACCCATTGGGTGCTGTCCAATAGATTTGATCCCATGCTCTGGCCATGGCCATCTGTGTCTGTTGGCATTGTAATAAGAGAATTGCCTGCTGGTCTCCTACAATCCTTAGCTCCACTTCTCATGCTTGTGCATGAGTAGTGGACAGGAGTAATTTCGTATTAACCTTTTATATATATGACCTCAAAGCCCTGTCACTGCTCATGCTTGCATAACTTTGTGGATGATGAGAAATGGATAAAAGGATAGATATCTATTTGAAAATGGAAAATGAGCTAGGCTGAAACAAGTACTATTTTTCCAACCAATCAGTTAGCCTAAAGAGGTAGGGGAAAACATTCTGTTTATCCCTTCAAATAATCCCTTTAGACAAACGTGCAATCCCTCAAAAGGACAGTGGTCACTGCAACATAAGCCAGTAAACAGCGTTGTCAAATCACAACTGTGTAGATATGTGTATCAGTTTAGTTTGATCATTTTTTTTAAACAATTTTTCAATAAGCACAGCACAGATTAGTTGAACAAAACTAAGCCTCGTTTCTGAACATATATATTATATTATTAGATAATATGCATTTCTTCATAAAAAAATATTGTACCTGCACCTTGTGGTGAACTATGCTTTACTTATTTTCCAACCAGCAGAACTGCTGTGGTGGGTTTTAGCCTTTCAGCGGCATGCTGTTGCTAATTTAGCTAGTAGCTTTTTAGCTAATAGATTAGGCCACAAAAAGCTGGTAACTAATTAGCCAGTAGCTTTGGTAAAATATAGCTGTTTTAAACCTTATATGAAAATGTACTATGTGCAAACTTATAGATGCCCATTTGCATTTTTATTGTGCTTAACTGTCCAGGAGAAAACTAGAAAAAACAAAACAATGTTGAAAACGTACGTTTCCTGAACATATCTGGTAGTACAACGCAGTTTGAAAAAATCTTTTACTAGTCTTGCATGATTAGTTTGACATCAATATTGGCATGAAAATATCCATCCATCCATTTTCTACCGCTTATTCCCGAACGGGGTCGCGGGGGGGCTGGAGCCAATCCCAGCTACAC
>JBAMHX010000006.1:11663967-11686368 GCA_037177515.1 Pseudomugil tenellus | reverse complement strand
ATATATGATTTATGTAAAGTTGGATTTATACATAGATGATCGATGGATTGATGGATGGATGCAGATGGATATTTTCTCCTGAATATTCAAAATGAGCTAATGTTTCATTAGGACAGATAAGGACAGATAGATATGACTTGTTTCACTGTATAATTTTTTTTAGACAATAACCTGTTTTTCGTTACTCTTTAAGCTTACTCTTGTGCGTGGGGAGTTGATTTCACAGTTCACATCTTTGTGATTTGATATAACATGTAGTTTGTATTTTATAAAATCACAATTTAAAAAAACACATAGTTTGTGTTTTTTTTTTTATTGTAATAAAAACTCCTCGTAGCCGTCCCCAACTACCTTTCTTCTTTATCTATCTTTCTCTCTTGGCTTTTTCATCCTTAGCTCTTCTGCTGAGCTGCATTGCAATGAGTCAGTCCCAAAATGCCCCGTCAATGTTCTTGACAGATCTTTAAAGTAGCGTACTTTGAAACCGCAGCAAAATGACAGGCACTGGTAGAATTTTACCTGACTTATTATTTTTGAGAGGAAAAGCAGAAAGAAGGTATAGTGAGAATAGTGTGCCTCTGTGTGCATATATGTGTGGTGTAAAAAGTTCTGCCATATATCATGCGGCTCAGGGTGAAGTCTAGTCTTTTTTACGAGGTCCATCATTGTTGCAATGGCCATGGAAATGCTTGTAAACCATTATATTGTTAGCATCGCAGCATAGATGCCTAAATCAAATTTCGGTTATATTGTAATATCGGCCCAACATTACTTTACTTACCTCAAATAATGAGATATGACTCAGGTTATCATGTAATGACGCTAACAATGTCCACCTTGCTCAACCAGATATGGTTTCATGTTGCAGTTGCAGGTACTGATCTCTAAAGAAATGTGTCCCAGTTGTTTTGGGGATTAAATATTACATCCCTCTGCGAACCTCTAAGGTGTGATAGATAGCATTTCAAAATATCCAAGAGACAATACAACAGCATTATAAAAGTAAGACAAAACATATTTATTCAAGTAAAACACAAAAGGAAAAATAATCTACGGAACATTAAGAACATTTTTTATGATATTGTTTTGCTAGATCTTCTGTTTTTGAAAATATGTGTATTTAATCTTTTTTTTATTGACAAAAACAAGAACGATAAGGGCAAAGGAGAGAATATCCCACTGGATTGGATTTAAGAAAACATATTTTAGCAAGTCCATTGTTGTAATGAATGTAAACATATTCCATCAAGTAAGAGGGGATTTGCTGAGCAGGCATTAAGGGATTGTGTGTTTGTGTGCTAGTGTGTTATAGAAAAAGTCCATTCTTACAAACATACAGGATAAGTATCTGTAGTAATAATAATAATGAGTATCATTATAATAACAGGAATAAGTATGATAATCATTGTGGTGTTTTCCTGATATTTTGTTGTGCTTCCTGTCTTGTTTTTCTGCTTTGTAAGATTTTTTTGTTGTGTTGGGTGTTTGTGATAGTTCTGTTTTGTCATCATGTTGTGTGAATGTGTGAGTGTTCTGTTTTGTGAAATTAATTTATTCTTTGTTTTGTGTTTCAATTTTGGCAGATGCCAGCATCTTTAACTCTATTAATCATTTCAGTTTTTTTTCTTGGTTGTTTTTGAAAAAAAAATGTTTTACTGTCTCTCTATGATATTTTTGGATTTGTTACCGTGTTTTGTATCTGGTTGTATTTTTAATCTTGGGTTCACTGTTGTTGAATGACCACCATCGCTTTATCTTGAAAAGCGTCAGGATAGCCATCATTCCCTATGAAGCAGCAGCAGCATGGGTGGTCATGGTTATTAACACAGAGCTTCAGAGCCAGAATGTGTAGGAATGACCAGATGTGGGCGCGTATATAACATGGCAGGTTATTTCTTGCACCCTTTGCATTAGCAAACAGGAACATCCTATATTTACACCCATATATTAACACTTCTCTGAGTGCATTCTCTTCTTCTACATTCCCCATCTCTCCCTCCCCCTCCAGGTGCTTCACTCTCAATGACATCTATCACTTAAACCCCTCCTCCCTCTTTTTTCTACTAGTAATCTATTTTCTCTCTATTTTACTCAACCTTTTTTTCTCTTCTCCAATACTCTTCCTTCCAAATGCCTCCTTCTTTTTTTTTTACTGCTTTTTAATCTCCCCCCACTCAGCCATGTTATTCGCTTTCTGTTTTCCATCTTCACTCTCTCCCCTGTCTCTCTCTGTCTCTCTTTCTGTGCCTGTGTTTCTCACCAGTCAATAATGAAAATTGCTTGCTACCTTGAATGGATTATGGGTGTGTGCAGGGGCCTTAGGTAGTTTGTTTGAAGGCGCAGCGGTGTCAAATGAAAAGGCCCGGGTCATTTTCTACCTGCCACAAGCCCTCTGCCTCCATCACACAAACACACGCGTGCTTGGAAAACGGCAAACGGAAAACTCCCTGGCACAGAGAGAGAGAGCCAGACACATGAATGGCCACATGATAGAAATAAACATGCTTGCACTCTCTCACACACACAGCTCATCAATGACAGGAATGCAGCATTACCACTCTGCCCTCCACTCTTAAAACACTCTCCTGCACCTTTTTTCTCTCTCTTCTTCTCCTTACATCACTCCCTTCGGTCATGTAATATGAATATCACCTAATTACGCATCCCAGAATTCTTCATACGGGCTGGCACATTTATTTGTTTGCTTTGTATCGCGTTCCCTTCCTCTTGTTTGCAAAACCCTTCTGTGATAGGCTTGTTTACTCTTTGGTTCTGGCTTGCTGAGATCAAACAATAAGCAGATTGAACGGGGATGGTGTGTGACTGATGGTCAATTCTCCTGCTGATACACACTGAGGGGCTGAATGAAGTGGTAAATCATGCAAGCAGGGGTGCATGTCTCCATGTTATTATTTTTATTTTTTTGCACCATCCAATCCAAAGCATGTTAATATATCAGTATAAATTCTTCTGCTTGATCCTATTTAACCATCTTCCCTACTTTGTATTTCTTCTTCTCTTTTCTATTTCTTTTTTTTTTAAGCGTTCGCTCATGCCTACTATTAAGTAGACTCACAAATGAGATGACGTTGAGAGATTTGGTCAATTGTGACTGACATCTGCTGTGTGTCTGTTACTGAAAAAAAAGCAGACAAAGCCCTGCATATTGCATGGTCTTCCTGTAAGTGTAAAGTAGCTGCATCTGTTTGACAAATATGCTAAGACATCTTTATTGCAACAGTGATGCAGACAGCAAAAGAGACAGGGTGAGCATGTTTTCTTTCTTTCTCGTCGCTTCTTGCTTTAACGTCACATCCATTTCAATGCCATGTCCATCTGCTGCAAAGGGCCCAAATGTGAGTTTGCGCTCTTTTTTTTTTTCTCCTGTGTGGATGTGAGCAAGATAGAGTGTATGTTCCAGTCAACATGTGTGTGGGTACACATTTTTATTAATATATTAATATGTGAGAATTTCTACTTTCGTGAGATGAAACTTGATTTTGAGCTGTCTTGACAAGTTTTTACATAAATGAAGACCCCAAATGATATAGAACACGGCTGCAAATAAGCCTTATTTACTTCCTTGAATCTGTTTAAATTTGCAGTTATCTTCACGTTTAGTCAAAAGCTAATATTCTTCATCTGGTGAGAAACGTAGAGGGGATTTAAATAAATGCTTCTTTTCCTATATGCTTAGATTATTTCTCAGCAGGAGATGTCTATATGTTCACAGCATCAGGTTTGGGACAAATACCGCTTCCCTGCCACGTCCATCATTCCTCTTGCTCCAGTAAACTATATATATTTTTTCCTTCATAGAATCCTCTTAAAGAAAAGCACATTGCTTTCCAAGTGAATGCAAGAGGAGCTTTGGGGCTAAGATTTTACAGCCGCTAATAAGCATTCAGCCTCATCTCCTCCTCTGCCTCGTGGTGACTTGGCTGCTAATGTGTGACTGACAAGCCTTGGCTTCTGTGTTGATTGGGGCACTTTTGCAGGTTGACTAAACACATGGCTGATGGACAGATCTGGGCTGTGCGTGGGATGGGTGTGTCTTGTCTCACGCCCGCCACATCACACGCTCTCGGATCAAAGCTTCACCTTGCGTCACCAAAAGGTGCACGCTCCTTATGTCATTTGGTTCACCACTGACTAGCAGCCATTGCAGGGCTTTGCACTACAGCAACAAAGCAACCAATTGGATTTTAGCCATTTCTTTGTGACGGCCTTGGTTGGATGGCTGCAGCGGGGTGCACGCTTTATATTTTGCCATATTGCTGTTTTGCCTCTCTTAAATTTGCCCAGCAGGGACCTTTTGTTGCCAGAATGCTTTCTCTTGGTCAAATTCAGGCCAAATCTCCTTATCACTCCCTTCTCATACTTTCTTCCCCAACAATCGATCAATACATATTAACTCTGAGCACAATGGTAGACAGAAAGTATCATAAGGTCAAATGTATTACAGAGTTCTGCAGGTCAGCTTCTGAATCAGGAGTTCCCCTGACCCACATTTAATTCTGTATAAAAGAGAACATTCTTTATTGTTTTACTGTTGGACGATTTAGAAAAACACAGTGAGCTCTTTTCTGTATTCATATAAACTCATCTCGGTAGTTTAACCAGATAACGACCCTGGTGATCTTTCATAAATCCAATCAAAAGCTACTGTGTTTACTGTGATGTGGAAATTACAAACAAATGGCTCATTGATCACATCTCTTAGTGTGTACTGCATTTGAACTGAACAACAACATATGGCATTGAAGGGCTCCTTTATATTATCTTGCTATATATCATCTTGACTTGGTCTTTAAGTAGGCATTCTTTAGTTAAGCCGTCTCATCCAGTGAGGTATAGGCGGGGTCAATCAAAGATCTGCCATTGTTAATCCAGTTCTGATACTGTATCTAGGGTAAACCCACAAAATCCAGGATGCACTTAAGACCTGCCCAGCACACACTTAATGCGCCCTTCACAGATGTTCTTTAGTGAATTCACATGCAATCACAAACAAATGGCAAATACATGCAAGCAAAAATTACTTTTTGTAATATTCGACCCCTTGGAAATCATTGTACTGTTGTTTGCTGTAATTTACTTTTTCATTTTATCTCCAGAATACATGATACATGATGATGTGTGAAACAATGGGCTTATCCACTAAAAGACACTGTAACTAGCAAATTCTAATTTAGCTGTAGAGCACTTTGGACCTGCAACACTATCTCTTTCATGTAGATTAGGGTGGTCTCTTCTCTTTCTCTGTCTCTCTTTGTCTGTATTTCTGTCATCAGCCGCCTTCCCTTAGTCCCATCTCTGGTTGTCTTCTCGGCACCGCTCTCCATCACTCTCAGGGCTTGGGCTGAGAGCACTGCAGCGAGGGCTCAAATTAATTTCAACTTGTTAATTCCCTTTGAAAAAAAAGGTGTGCAGAAAGGTAATGGGAAGAAGACAGAGAGAGAGAATTAAAGTACCAAGCCAGGTCGCTGTTTGAGTTTCTAATTGCCTGGGCCAAGAATGTGACCTACAGATGTGAAATTCCCCACTTGATGAAATATTAACTTCTTTGTAGGAGTCAACGGATATCATGTGTGCTGGAAAAAAACTACAGAATGAGGGAGAGAGAGAGAAAGTAAGAGAGAAAGGCACTGTACCTCCACAGGACTGAGGTTGATAGGGTCATGTAAAGGAATGTGAGAATGAAATGGAACTCATTAGAGGAGAAAGGGAGGCATGACAGGGACCTTTATTCATGAGCAAATGCTCACACATGTGAATGTGAGGAGACCAGAATATACCTCTAGAACTTACATGATAGAAAAATGTAATCTGAAACACACTGCTCACCTTATCTGTGGATTTACAACCCAACAATATATTTGTCTTTCCTTTCCTTGTTAGTATTATGCATTGGTTCCAAGGCATTGCGATAAGCAGAGCGAGAGACGTGAGAATTAGGATTGAGTGTGATGGATGACTTGGTAAGTAATATTCCTGACAGATGGATGAGAAATGAAAAGTTGTTGATGCTGAAAAAAACAAACCCACAAATGGTGATGATCACATCTGGATGGGCTGATACCTGGCGGCAAGAAAAAAAAGAAAGCAAAAGTATGCTAATTCCTTGACAAGCACTTGACAATGTCTGGAAGACACTGTAAACATTGTTCTGCAGAACCATGGATCTTTGCTTTGTATAAGCTAATCTGTCAATTGTGACAACTTTATGCTGTGATATGTAATACCAGAAAAAAAGCAAGCATAAAAAGGGCCAGTAAGCCCCCCCTCCCCAAAAATGTTATCAGGATGGATTTTCTTTGAAAGCATGTCAGGAGTTTAAATAACTCCAAAGCCAGTGTCTTATCAGCTTTGCTAGTTTTTACCTTATCACAGTTGTTGCAGTTGACTTCGGTCAGGACCAGTGGAAAAATGTCCAATCATTGGTAAAAGAAAAACAGAAAAAAAAACAGTTTTTTACAAAATTTAATAAATGTTTCATCCCATTTGAAGCATTCTGGGGATTTTTGAAATGACAACTTTATTGTGCATTGTGACAGTGTAGCACAGCATTAGTTCTACTAAATGTGTATTATGCATTCAACTTTATTTTTTGAAAAACATGACATGTCATTGTGATTATAAAAATCTATCATAGCTCATAGTTTATTTAGATTAGTTTGACCTGTCAATATCAATAGTGGTTCTGCAATTTGTTTAATCTTCAAGAGTCGTAAGATTTATTCCTATAGACAATCACCCAACTATCGCAAAGATACAAAGGCCACAGAAATAATAATACATCCCCTAATGTAAGTAAAACAGGCTTAGCATGTACAGGTGTTAATATTTGGAGGTTATGGTGTTGAGTGCAAACTATATGCCCACCACAACACATTTGATGCAGCATACTCAGCTTACTAATATTAATTTACACCTGATCGACTGTGGATTCTAGTCACATCACAAAACCCAAGAGACATGGGGGGCTATTAGATATTGTTTCTATTTAAATACCTACTCTTTTAATGCTCCAAATTCATAATAATACAGTCTGCAAAGCAGATGAATTAAACTCACCAAATGTTAGCATAGCGACATGGGCTAGCTAGGTGACTGTTTATTGAGCGATGATTTTAATTGTTTTAAGTTTCAGCTGAATTGCAGAACTCCCTATATGACCTTTGCCTCTTAATTTCCACCAGGGGCTAAATTAGCTAGCTTGATGAGCCATCATTAGTGCAGCGCGGTGCTGTGCGAGGCTGCTAGCAGTTGACTTGTGCCTTGTGATGCAGTGAAAAGAGAGAAAACCTGTTCTGCTGAAACCAGTAGAAACAGGTTTTAAAGCTACCTAGTCTGTGGCACATCCTGGCTATTGTTTGTTGATCAAAGTAAAGGGAAATGACAGTCTAATACAAGCTCAGTTTAACTATTTGTGTCTTTATGTGACAGCTACAATTGTGGGCCTGAGTTTGGATGTTCAGGTTTTTGTTTTTAAGCTGTTTTTTGTTGTGGCAGAATGACGCAGGGAGTTGGAAAGACAAAAAATAAAAAACAAATAGAAGAATGAAAAAAAGTCTTTCTTTAGTTTGTACTAGCATAAGCAAATATGCTATATATAGCAATCTGCAAATAACAGATGCATCCACAGCCTTACATTATAACTACCCTGTGATTCAACACCATCATCATCATCATCCTTGTTGATTTGTATATGCAATGCTCATCAACTTTCTTAGTGTTAGTCTCATTTGTCTGTCATGCCAATGTTATCAATGGTCATCTATGAGTCACTGACCAACCCCACCAAGTAGTCTTGTGCTTCGTCTTGTCTGTCCACATGGTAGCTATCATCCCACAGCTTAGGTTACATCAATGGAAGCCATTCTTCCTCATTCCCCTCCAACCCCCTTACATACACACACACACACACACACACACACACACAAACACACACTCCAGTTCTCCCTATCCTCTCATTTCTGTCTCATGATTAAAAGTAGAGGAAAGAGGAGTAGGAGGGGGGTCCATGGATACAGTTCGGTGCTTTCACCTGCACCAAGAAGAGGTGGGGGAGGGGGTATTTCCACTCAACACGGGATCTGTTCCATCTGCTCGCCTGGTGCACCACTGCGACACTCCCACCCACCACACTCCTTCATATTATGCCTCCGTTGGCTATCTCACCGATGATTCTTTATTCCTTGGATACCAGCTGCTGGTAAGGTGATAGGTGAAACACATACACGCACACACATTTGTAGGCGGGGATTGATCGCACAAGGGGCATTGGTGCGTTGGTACTGAGCTCGCTGGAGAGCAGACACAGGTGTTCTGTAATCATACCTATTTGACCTTTATGTACCCTATGGCCTGTAAAAAAAGAGAAGCTATTTTCTGTATTCTGCCTGTTTACCTGATGTCTTAACAAAGAGCTTCATTGTATCCTAACTCTTCTGTAACGTGACCACATTTTTTTTTCGCTCTCCTTTCTGTTTGATAAAGAGGAGCAGCTTGCTGCTTGGAGAGGATGAAGAAAAATCTATTCTGCTCTTCATTGTTTTTTATGCGTTTTCCTTTTCAAATTGCAATTTTAATTGCATTTTCTTTGTGTCATTCCTGGGCCATCTTAACAAAGCGTAGCAAATTTTGCTGCACCGCGATGGCAGGGACCAAAACAACTTGACGCTATTATCAAATTTCCTATTAACTACCCAAAATGGCTGCCCAGTCAACAACTGGGTAATGAGATCTAATAGTGCTGGAGATGAAAATGAGACCTTAAGAGCATACAGATGATCTCTTCTGCATTTATTTCTTTTTTCACTTGTAATAGTGTCTGAGAAGGCAAGAATCTGGAAAAAAAATAGCAAGACTGTTAGCTGAGTGCACTTAAAGAAGTGCCTTGGAGGACAGGACTATTTTACATGCGGATTAGTGTGCATATCGCTGCCATCAGACAGTGATACGAGGCCTTGATAGACTGTCTGTCTTTGATGCCTTCTGAGGCACAGGAGCCTTATCCTTCCCTTCTATCTCTTCTAACGCACTCCTCAAACACACATACACTCATCCAGCCCTTCAGAGCTGCTGAGACGGAGAAGATTGGATTGTAAGTTGTATGAGCTTGCCTGTGTCACTTTTTATAAAGGCGCTCATATCCCTTGCAAAGTACATGCAAAATGCCTAAGTAGGCACATGTAGTATGTAAACATGCTACACCTAAGCAAGCCTCAATCGTCTACCAGTAAACATTGCACCAAAACTTAAGATAATCCTTAATTGCTGCAAGCAAAACCTTTCGAACATGCACATTCGTCATTTCCAGCACAATTCCTTCTCTGCTGCTCAGTACCTGCCCTGTGCACTACTTCATTTCACCTTCTCACATCAGACAAAATGAACCCTGTCAGCTGAAAAAGAGGTGCCGCCTTTCCACTTTCCCTATTAAGATTTTTGTTATGTTTTCCACTTTGGCCCCCCTGTGGAAATAACACACGGGGATTGTCTGGGTACGAGCCAAACACACATAAATTTCAATATTAATTTGGTCAGCACCTCAGCAAGCCTCCCCGGCCTCCTAATCTCCCACTGCATATCTTCATTATCTGAAAGTGTGCTTTCATCTTAATTCCATTTTCATCCATCAAACGTCGGGGAGGTTTGACCTTGCGTGATCTCGACAAAGATAGCGAGTTAGGAAAAAGTGAGGCAGAGAGTGGTGGAGACGCAGATAGAGAAGCACAGGGGCGGGGTAAGGGGTGAGATAAGAGCCTGAGTTGGGATGATGAACGAGGACAGAGGGATGAGGAACATGACAGAGAGGGTGTGTGTACGGTTGAAGCCATTCCATTTTTGATAATCCTCATGTTGCACCAGCACAGTTTACTGTAGCAACTCCACATATCTCTTTCAATTCTTTTTCAATCCCACCCCTCGTTATTCATTCCTCCCCTCACTTGCCTTGGGCTTTTTCCATCCTCCTTCATCCTCTGCCTTTTCACCATCAGTTTATTTATCCTGACATAAGGGCTTAATTACTCATTTGTTGTAATTGTTCTCATAATTGTTTGAATCATAATTGTCCTATGCGTACGTTGTCAGTAACAGGTGGTGGATGGGACCTGTGAGGGAAGCTTTTGTATATGTGTGTGTGTATACATCTGTGTTTCTGTGTGTGATATGATCAGGACATGCAGTCGGCACACATTTTACAGACAAATACACGCCACCTTGTGGCTCTACCCCCAAAAAGATGAGACAACTATTGGTATTTCTGAAAGAATGCATGAAAACGCACAGACACGGGGGGGAAACGCTTTCTACTTATCCCACATGAATGATACATGCCCGCATGATCGTACTCAAACAGAACGCCTCATTAGCGGATAAGCTGGATATGCTCTCTAACCTCCCCCAATCTATCTCTTTCCTCTCTCTTTTGCCTGTTTGTATGGCATCCCTGATCCCCTAAACGCAGGTTATCTGTCATCAGTGACTCAGGATGGTAAATAAAGAATCATTTATCAGCCCCATTAAAGCCTTTACACTGTCTCAGTCTCTCTTTCTTATCTCGCCCCTTTTCTTATCCCTCTCTCCACATTCTGTGTATGCCTTTTGATTATATCACTGTCCCTCTCTCTGTGGTGACATTCAATTCTTTCAATATAACATTTGGGGAATTTTTTAAATCTTACATCTGGGCTATAGTAGTAGACAGCAAAGTAGGTGAGCTGCTGCTGTGTGTCATACCCTCCATGACAAATGCTCAGCTGTGGCATTTGGCCACTTTGTTGATGCCATGTCATGCTTTCTGCTGAAACCCAGACCTGTGACACAACAAGCTAACGTTAGCGCCAGCCCCCAGGCTGGCTACAAACTTGACAGTAGTACGCAATTGGCTAGGCAAAGCACTGCTAATGCTGTGATGGATCGACATATATGACACATAAACTACCCCCCCACCCCCCTTTACCCAATGTCAGAACTGGGAAACTAATGCTCCTATGCATAGATAGACAGGAGGCAGTTACACACCTGAATGAAAATCTATGCTCACATGGACATTGAATTGCGTGCCATTCACCTCTCAGTGTGCAAACCAAGGACTGAAAAGAGAAAAAAAAGCAAAACAAAGCAAAACAGGAAATATGATCACAGGATTTGAAGGCAGGCTCCATGTAAGCAACACCATGACTGGGGTTTTGGTTGACACTCATTCCCTGTGTCTGCCAGTCGTTGTGTCAGTAGCAGCGCTAACATGTTGTCACAGGAGAAGGTCTTATCCATTCCTAATGAGAAGATGTAACTTGATTTGAAATTGTCAGTTGTGGATGCTGTAACACAGTGTAAATGAACATGTATTATACATGCAGTTGACGGTGACAGGCCTTACTTTTTTAATTATGAAGCTTTCATTTATTCTTTTTTGTATTTTTTCTTAGCCATAAGCTATCAGTTACACAACACTGGGTTTGCCATGACATCGTTCTTGCAGTCCAGCTAAAAAAGAGGGACTTTTTCAAGAGTTGTTTGTCAGCTTGAAGCTAATCCAAAGCCACTCAAAACAAGTCCCCCTACACCATCCTGCTCCCATCACCCAGCCGCATAAGTGTGTAGAGAGAGAGAGAGAGAAAGAGAGAGAGAGAGAGAGAGAATAAAAGGGACATAATTTTGGCATTCAAAACAGGTCAGACCTTAGGTTAAGCTTCTAAAGATGTTTAAATTCTTCCTCTTACTCAGAATAGTATCTCTGTTACACTAGTGGCCTAATCTGCCACTTAAAGCACAGTTAAAAGTTTAGTCCAGAATTTAGTAAAAATAAAAAAATTAAGTACAAGTTTTTTTTGCTTTTTTTTCCCCTGTGGGTCTGTCTCTCCAGCTCCATGCATGGGTTGCATGCTAATAGGGAAGCGCTAGCTGTGGCACTCTTCCAAAGGCATTCCCAGCACACAGTAAAAAACGAAAAGCCAAAAAAGAGGGAAAATCAAATTACACTTAGACTGGAGAGGACACCAAATTTTTTACTTTGCTTTTCATCTTTCTCCCTTACATTTTCTTGCCTTTCATTCTTTCTTTCTTTTTCTACACATTGTCCAGCTTTTTTTCTCTCCTCACTTCAATTCTATATTCCTTCTTTTCAATACAAAGTAGTTCTCAAGACATAGGCCTGAGAACCGATCCCTACAGAGTTCCTTAGTAGAACATTGTTTGTGCCAAGCAACAGCTTTTTTTTTTTTTTTTTATGGCACAGTAACAACCAAACAAAAGTGGAAGCATTAGGGAATTTGTGTTTTGGGTTTCCTGCTGTGACTGAAATACATACAGTCCCACAACTGCCCCTTTTGCCAAAGGAGAAAAAAAGAGGGTCAATGAGACTCAAGAGTATGCTAGTGGACAATCACTGAAGGAAAAGTAATTGATTGGCGTTCTGTTGACCGTAAAACAACCTCATGGTAAAATAGAAGGGTGAAAAGCCCTCTCACAAGTTTTAAGATCGTCAAGAGAGTGCTAACAGCATCATCGACTCATAATGAGACTGTGTGCTGTGTTACCGACAACGTCTACACCGGCCATAAAAGTATTTTTAAAGGTGTCTAGATTTGCCACTATTGAGCTTTTTTTCCTCAAATGGCCCCCTCAACTTGCTTGCATAATTTTAAACAGAGAGGTTTTCATTCTATCATTCCCTCTATTTTGTTTTTATTTTCAAGTTTATTATTGTGCACACTGTTAAAGTGAAAGACTGGCATCTTGTAAGCCTGAAAGGAGTTGAAAACCTTGTGTTTTTTTTTTCTCTCCAACTCAGCCAAGCACAAAAAAAAGACAAGAAAGCCAACTCTTTGCATCTTTGTTGACTCTGAAGATAGCATCAGTTTGGTATGGCTTCTTTTATGTTTCCTTAGTTTTTTGTCATGAAATCTTAAAACACTACTCTTCTTTTCTTCATCATGCTTTTTATTCAGTCGGATGACAAATGATCAGTGAGAAATGTGTATGGCGGTGTTGAGATTTGAAGACAAAGGGGAACTCCAAGAAGTGCACTGGAGCTTGACGGGGCCAAAGCTATCAGAGTAGAATGTGATACTTGAGACTCAGTAGGAGGTCGTCCTAACAAAGCTGCACTCAGCTCCTCCGCAGGCATTCCGACAACTTAGTCAGCACTGACTTTTTTAAATACCATTGGTCATGCATGGAAGGGGACTCTTACCTGATGGACCCTCCACATTCGGTCTTCCTGTTTTTGGCTGCTTAGCCTTCTTAAGATCAGCATTCTGTACTGCAACACTCTGATTAGCTACAACTGAGCAGAACCCAAATAAAACCTGAATCCACCTTGATCGGATTCCAATTGATTTACAGTCAGTTCACCTTGGGGGCATCTGTCTCATTTATCACTTCAGTATCAGTGTATCTTGTGAGCTTAGGAGATGGAGTTACACTAAGTTTCTGTTGCATTTAAGCTTTGCAAAGCAGGCAGATCCAATTAGATTAAGCCAATTTCAGGTCTTTGCGAGAATGTTGTTGGGTGTACCATGGCTATTTGGCACTCTCTGTGTGTCTAAGGTGGAATATCTGGTCACGGTCTGGTTGCCCATTAAAAATTAAACACGTGCTCTTAATTACAGACTGGCACTTTTGACAATATTGGTTGCACTTTTTGTAGATATCTGAGGCTCCTCACATTTTTCACTGGGCTTCTTATCTTTCATTCGATCTCACTTTCTAAAACTCCCTTCTCCAGATCCCTCCATTTCTCTTGGTTGGCTGCAATAACACACTGCTCCCACAGTTTATGTTTGCTCCCCTTGCCCCAAGTCCAACTCAGCCACAATTACTTCCTGAAGTTCACGGCAGTGGGTCACTGCCATCAGCCAAGGGTATTTACAGCTGAAATTACACACACCCTATTTTCCAACAAGTTTTATATTGTCCCATATTTCATCTAGAGGCTCCGGTGTATGTGGGCTAAATTGTAAAGCCAAATATGTACAGAGAATGAAACTCTAAATGAGGAGCTAGAGTAGAGCACAAACACAGGTAGTATTGTGTGTTCTGTGCATGTGCTGTATAAGAAACAATGGAAGCCTCCCATGCTAAAGGAAGGAGTAGGACAGTGTCTGATTATGATTTTTTTTTTTTACAAAATACCTGTCATTAAAGCAATAAATGTGTTTATAACTGCTGTAGAGTAGAATATTGTATGTCAAAGTAATGTGTTCCAGTAATGTTATCCAGTCAAGGTTTACTGGGAGATAAAAGAAGAAGTACAGCTCACACAAACTGATGCTGACAGTGGCCGAATCTTTGCCAGGGTGAAAGGGAAATGAAAATCAAATCCAAGAGGTCACACATTATTGACATGAATGGAATGGACCTGTTTTTATTGGCTCTACACTCTATTGAGTCAGACAACCCATATGTTTTCTCTTTAGCCTCCAGGAAATGGGCCAGGCCGGCCTCGACCAGAGCTCCCAGTAAACCTGCTGCTTGTTTTCATTGTTCATTTTTTGGGATGACGGATTTGCTCAATCACCTGTGGTTGTCACAGCTGGATTTCAATCACAGGCACACCCCAAAAAGTGACCCCTCCACTGTCGGGACCCTAAAAGGGGTCCTAGCATCTGGCAAAAATAAAGCAGTGCTAAGTTGTAATGAAAACCATGCATTAAACATTCTGCTAGTCTGGCAGGACACAGCATGGGGTTTGTATATGTGTAGGTGTAAAAAAGACTTTTAAAGCGGAAGCAGAAAAAAAACTGTCAGCTTCCAGAAAGTCTGACCAGAATTAGGGTTAAATTTATAGTTTAAAAAGTGTGCATTCACTTCATCATTAAATAGCAATAGGTTCATGAGCTAATGTATGTGCTAATGCTTCTGACTCTGTCACTGCCTGAATTGATTTCATGGTGAGTAAAGCAGGAGGTCAGAGTTTGACATAAGGGAGCATCAGCATCAAAGGGTATGCAGTTTAAAGAAATGCATCAAGTTTGGAAAAGACCAAACTCTGACGAGAGGTCATCACCTTTGTGATAAACAGCTTGGAGTGGGGGTTCATCTAACACCTACAACATGTTTCAGTCATTTATGCAAATCTTATGGGCAACACAGTCCAAGTAATCTAACATTTTTTGCATTGCTTTTGTTCGTTTTTCTCTTCTTTTTTAGACACAAGATGTGACTCAAAATCCCTCCACAATGAATACACAAGGAAAAGAAAGAACAAACACAAGACTGGCCGTGCCAACCTGAATGTTAAACATGATGTTAGTAGGCATGATTGACAACTAATTTTTTTTGTCCTGTTTACTACTGGAAAGCACACCCGTACGCACACACAAACAAAATTACAAAAAAACCAAAAGACCTTTTTTTGTTTTAATTCTTTAGTTAAAATATCAAAACTAAAGGGAGCAAAGGTTGGTGGTGGTTTCAGATTTTAATCCAAACCTTTCGGCAATCGCTGCATGAACTCCATTTCTACAAACAAATTAGCTAGTTTTTTTTTCTTTTGGTCTCTCCCTTCATTTCTGTCTTGTGCTTCGTCAAGTAAAAGTAAGAGGGAAATTTGGGTGAACAAAATCGATTTGTTCATTTAACCTTTTTCTTTCTTTTCCCATCTGCTTGTTTCCTCTCTCCCAAACTCAATTTTCCCTCATTCGCTCCAGAGTTTCTTTTTGTCGCAATTCACCAGCAATTCATTATGCGACAGTTGTCTCATTTGTATCATTTGAAATACACATTTCTCTCCACTGAATGCAATTCGACTGAAGCCCTATTTTTGTTGTTTTTTTTCCTTTGCTTGCACAAGCTGTGGGACTTGTTAACATAAACCTCTTACTAAAAAAGTGTTTCGAAAGGGAAAAATAGACTAAAACCAAACAAACAAACTAAAAAAACCTGGTTTCCAAACCTAACATCTCTTCAAGTGTTATTACACTTATTTAGAGCAGTTTTCCTTCTAGCCCCTGTTTTAATTATGCAACAAATGTTTCGCTATCCAAGTGAAATTTGCATGAATATTTATACCAATTCATTTGTTGAGTGTTGATTGTAATTACATGGAAACATGATTTATTGCCAAGCTTGCTGTGTTAGTCAGCCAGCCAGAGAAACAGAACTGGGCAGAAATATATAAATAAATGCAAATTTTCACTCTCTCTCCCCCTTTCACACACACACACACACACACACACACACATAGGCACACACACACTCGGAAGTCCATTTTTCCAACTACCTTGTGGGAAATTTGATTATCAAAAAGAGAATCTGTCACAGTATGTGCCTGGCCGAGTGCTTACAGAACAGCAAATGTCTCGGGATGCAAAAAATAACAAAGGTGTCCTCTCAGCACCTGTTTAGAACCGTTCCTACATCTGTTTCTAAGAACTGGAGATGATGATTTCTGCTTTCGAGAGCCGGTAATGGGAAATCCATCATGTTCAGGTTCAAAGTTCAGTTAGGTATTGCTGTGGCTAACAGTTTTTTTTTCATCAGGTGAAAGAACTGGGGAACAAATGGAGGGGGTGAGGATTTGAGCAGGAGAATGTTTTTGAGTAATGGGCCTCAGTACTGTGTAATATCCTCATAATCAAAGAAACAGGGAAGACAGAAGGAGGACAAGGGGATGAGACCGGATGAGAAGGAGCTTGTGAGAAAGTGATAAAGTCCAGTAAGGTGCGAGAATATGTGCAGCAACAGAGGCAAGCTCAGACGCTGTTTGGATTTAATTAATGAATGGCAGTAACAATTTGTTATGCCATTTATTCCGGTAATGACCAAGCGTGGTCTTTCATTCCTCGCCTCATGCCCATTTTCCCTCTATCATTCCTCTCTGCCATTACCTTAGTACATTGTTCAGACAGGGATTGAGAGATACAAAGAAGAAAAGAAACAGACTGAGACAGTGAAGAACAGGCCTTGGCTTTAATGACATGGTCTGTTACTGGTTAACACAGGACACAGCCCAACAGGGCTGTGCTTGGGCAGGCTACGTGCGTTGACAGTGTGAACCCACAGCTCATCTTGCGAAACCTTTTGTGTGGCCAAATGCTGTGGAGTAGGTGTGTTAGTGTGTGCACGCTCATCTTTGCCTTTGTGGCTTTGCTCTCTGGAGTCAAATCAGACCTCCTGTGGAGTTGGATTGCTTGTTCATCCTGTCCTCTTTTTGGTGGGCATATCAGCAAGTCAACAAGGCTGTTGCATTCTACCTTCTTTAGCTGCACGTAACAAACAAGCTTAGCTAGGATGTGTGGTTAAGTGAGCATGGGAAAGGGCAGTTTTATACAGCCACTTACATGTTCTGTTATTTTTTTAAAGATTCCCTTGAGGGACAAAAGCAGAACCCTGTGTTGCTGTGATACAAAGATGAAGTTGTTTTTGGAGATTGGCTTGTTTGAATTACCTGTTGGTACCATTAGTTCTACTCCTGAGATAGCTAGTGCACATCTACGCCTCCCTTTCTTTGCCCCTTTGTCACCTATGTCCCAACCATCCTGACCCAAATCTTACTTCTGGATTCCAAAAAATTCAACTCCCAATATTACATCTTACAATGAACCAAAAAAGACTAAAACAGTCCCTTTTATAGTGACCCCCGGCCGTTTGGTTTCTCTTGTAGCCGTTTCGCCGAGTGACCTTCTCGGTGGTGAGCCAGCCCCAGGACCCTCACCAGCAGGGATCTCTGCAGAGCTGTTACGACAGCGGCCTGGATGAATCCGAGACACCCAGCAGCAAGAGTTCGTCGGGCCCCCGGCTGGGCGCCCTTCCCCTACCTGAGGACAGCTACGAGAGGACAACGCCGGATGGCAGTGTCGGTGAGGCAGAGCACATGGAAAATGGTAGGGGCAAACACTGAAAGGAGATTAAGAAACCCTGAAGATACAGGAAGCACACATGCACATACTGCCTATAGCAATTTCACATAGGACGTCCAATGGTAGACAGGCTCATAATTAGACACAGATCTCCCTTTCTGTGCCGTGGCCGTTATTATGCAGCGACTACTTTTTTTCTTAGAGCAAGGGCTTATTGACAGATCATGTGAAATACAGTATGAGGTCTGGGGATTTATTTTAACACTTGCGGTTGTTTCTTAGAAACATCAAGCTTGTCTGATCAAAGGAGCTACATGAGGGATTATATGTTACAGTCTTACTTCTGTTTTAGATGAGCACCTTTCACATCATTTTTATCCCTTTACTTCACTGCTGTTTTTGGAGAGTTTACAATTCCCACTGACTTTCTTTGTTCTTTGTTGTGTAGGATAGCCTTCCATAATATAACTTCATCTTGCCCTACATTCTTTGAAAAAAGCTGTCGCAGAATGGAGTTGATTCTGAATTGTTTAGATGGTATATAAACAGCTGCTACACTGATTTGCTATTCCTGTTTGGCTTGCAGCCCTTATGAAAGAGTTCAATTTTCTCCAATTGAGAGACAGAACTGATGTTCTGTAGGTTGTAATGTAAAAAGACTGCTGCCTAGAGAGAGTGAGTAGGAGCAATGGGAAAAAGGAGCCTGTTGTAAAAGCAGTCTTCTGGTAAAGCACTATATTTTCTCTTGCAGAACCTTCTCAAAGCTATCCTGAGCTACTAACGCCCAAATATATAAGTGTGTATGTGTGTGGGGGTGGGTGGGTGTGCAGTGAGAGATGAGGGTAATGGACCCATTCATAGTCTAGGAGTCTGAGGCGATGCTTAACAAGGAGTAGCTGTCTTGAGAGTGCTAAGCCTAAGTGCAGAGGCTTCGCCACTGCAGCTTAGGATAAAGATATTCAAATGGCTTAAAGATTCAGATCCTCTCTTCTTCAATGGAGATGTTATATTTGTCATGTAAGATTAGTGTGGTCAATATTTTAGGCAAAATAAAATAAAAATGAATAAATAAAAACAATGGGGTGAAATAGATAGCTTTGCCAGTGAATATGTGAGGGAGCTAATGTCTGGTTAAAGGTTTGCTGTTACCCTAGACAGCAAGAGGAAACTCAGGCAAATCAGACAGATGGGCACATCAAAAGAGCAGTTACGCAGGTGTCTGCGGTGAGTTTTCTGGAATTTTAGCCTTAATAGAGATTAAAAAGGATTGAAACACCTTCATGTGTGCCGATATATTAACCTTGCGGATATTAAAATTTTCATTTTCTCACACAATTGATACCATTTACAGGGCAAATTGGGCTTTAAAATGAAGACTAATTTTATCCTGGTTTCTCTTTCATGCAAAAAAAACAGTCACAAGCAACATAGTTACATCAGAAACATGATAAGCCTGTCAGTCAAATGCATTTTTAAAAAAAACAGCTTAAATAGGACACAAATCAATCCCAAAATAGCATATGCTATACCAAGAAAGACTGTGTACCGTAAAAAAGGTCCAATTTGCAATAATGTATTGTCTTAGCTCAATGTACTATACTACAAGTATAAATTCAGACCTTTTGGGGGTACAAGAAAGTGCTCTGAAGCTTTAAAGGAGATTTGTTGGAGAACAGAGTCAAGGTCGATTCATGAATCAGTCTCCATCTAAAAGAAACAACAAGCTCCACTGCTGCTCACTATCTTTACAGAGATCAGCTAAACTGTGCTTTGTGTGTGTGGTTGCAGATGGAAAAGCAGCAGCACAAGTGAGATTTGAAGTCGGGGGAGTGAATATTGGCTTCTTTTGTTCACCATGTTGCTTTTAAATCAGCCTCCAAATCTTGTGGTTCTTACAGTTTGTACTTTGTGTCTATGGAATGATATGATCTGGACTTGGGTAAGCAGCATGGTACCCTTGTGGTCCTATTGTAAATGGTTTAGATCTTTCATCTCCTGTGAAATTGTCCTTGAGGAGCAAGTTGTCTTCTTTCTTGCTCACTTACCGAATGCTGTGTCATTGTTGAGAGAGCAATCAGCTAAATGTCTACAATTTATGCCTTCATCTAAGGTAGGGCAAATATTGGCAAACTGCTACATCCTTTTAAGGGAAGCTAACTATAATCATTAGCACTCCCCTTTGTGCTGTAGTCAGAGTTCACAGAAACACTGTCAGAGCTACATTTGCTCTGTATGGAGCCCCTTTACAAAATTAGAGAGCTATGAGGAAAGAGGGAGAACAAAAGTTAGCAGATGGCTTGCTGCGGTGCTTATTGCTAACATGGGCATCATTAGCGACTTGTAGCCAGACATTTAGGTGTGTTATGCAAGAGTGATTTGAGGCGTGGGTCTAGTCTCTGTAGGAAGAAAGAAGGGAGGAGGAATAAGTGGGAAACCTTGCATTGGCTTGATTTGCTACATTATTTGTGTTCAGTAAAGGAAACAATAAGCGCTCATTTAAAACTATCAATATCTTATCCTGGCAGCAAGAAGCATCAGTTTGAAAACTTTAAAATTGTAGTTGATTTACATTTTTTTCTCATCATGCTTTTGATTCATTATAGTTGGTTGTTATTGCTGAGTGCCAGGGTGAAACATACAAAGGTGAACCTCCGCTTATGGTTTTGCTCTTTTGCCAGCTACCACTTTTTAATCATCAATCAATGTTCACACAATGTGCAAAAAATGACCCTCAGCTGCAGCTCCACAAACCCAAGTACCCAACCTCCCTCTTCGCCACCACTACTGCCAGCTATCTCAACATACCCTATTCCAGGAGCACATACATGAAGACAGCACGAGTGTCATGCTGTCTCTTGTTACGCATCCTTCCTTTCTTTCTAGCTATGCATCGATGTGTTGAGAGACCGTGTTTTCTTTCTTTTGCTGTCTTCATCAAGGTCAAGTTCAAACTTATTATTTTCAAATGGTCAATTTCTTACTAAAAAAAAAAAAAAAAAACAAACAAAAAAACCACTCAGTTGAAGACAGGAGTCGTGGGGTCATATCCGAAACGCGTTCTTGACCTATTTCACACTGCTGGCATACAAAAGTAGACTTTGTTTCTGTAGTCACTAAACAATCAAAGGTTGTATGTCAGGAATCATGAATGCATACATTTAAGGATCATTGTAAATTTGCTCTCATCTCCATATCTTCTTCAGTTGTGTTATAAAGTCTTGATCTTTCTGATGCACAGCTGGTCTTCTCACTTATTCATAAGCTCACCCTTGCACTCATCAGATATTCATAAACGCTGAGTGTTTGGAGTCAAACACCCGATTAGGCCTTTATGGATGTCAAAGAGCCCTTCCATATGTACAGTGTTATCGGTGGGTCAAAGGCTTTTGCTCCGTTATTGATCTTCATATCGCTGGGGGGGGGTGAAGGGATGGGGGGGAGGCAGTGGATTTTTTCCATTTTTCCCAAGTTAGTTCAAGCACACCTTAAAACAACACTCTTCCACGCTGGTCTTTTATGATGAGTGAGGTGTCTGCTGCGGCCTCGTGAAATGTTTCAATACAAGTTGCACACATGAATCTGAATAGCTCCGGGCACTGAAGATGTAATATAATTTCTCAGCACTTCAGTGGAGATATGCAATGTGCTGTGACGGCTGCACGTCACGGTGGCAAGAATCTATCGCATTTGATCCGTGACATACATTGTTATATTCTGGTTTTTCTTTCTCCTCTCATCAAAAATGGAAACGCATAGCTTTAGCCTCCCATGTAGCTGTAAACATGACTTTCTATGACAGGATATAACTGAAGTTTATTGTGATTCCTCTTGGTCTCTTGCAGACACAAGAGTCTGCAATAGTTTGCTTAACTTTTTTTCTTCCTCTACATCACAGAGAGCACTTTGCTGAAGCTGATTCCTGATCTTGTTTATGCTGGCTGCTGAGACAGATGAGGAGTGCAAATTTATTGTAGCCTCTGAGAGAGTAATAGCACGTCCTACTGGCTGCTAACGTTAGCATGCCTCCCACGTTTTCTTTTCTGTTTTGGCTGCCAAACAATCTCAACCCTTCCAGCACACCCACAAACACACACAGCTCTCTCTCTCTCTCTCTCTCTCTCTCTCTCTCTCTCTCTCTCTCTCTCTCAGTCTGTCCTGCTGAGAAAACTTAGGGTCCTACAGCTGGATTACCCACATCATCATTTAGTGCCTGCTAACCAGTTCAGTAGAGTAGGACAGACAAGTGGTGCATCACAGCCGTTTCTGGTCAGGTCATCTCTGAGGACAGACGCTGACTGAGCTTTTTCTGAAAGGCTTGCAAAGAACAAAGAAAACAAAAAAAAAAATCCCTAAAAGCATACATAGCAATGCACACATGCTCAGTCACATGCCTGCTAATGCGCCCTTGCGATGTTAGACACTCTTCATTCAACACAATGAGTCAACACATCATTTTCCAGCTCTGTGAAGCATCTCACCAGATCACCACGTTGTTTTTTTTTTTTTTTGGGGGGGGGGGGGGGGGGGGGGGGGTCCCGCACCCTCCCCCTACTGGGCTGCCTCTTTTCCTGGCGGCTACTTGTGG